>WOGO01001037.1:310-19695 GCA_015342085.1 Leptinotarsa defecta | reverse complement strand
GATTTCTAAACATTGTAGAAGATTGAGTTTCAAACTCTTCTCTTCTAAATGTAACACATCGTATTCATGATTGATCTCATGTTCTTTTGTTAAAGGTAATTTGCAAATGTGGAATTGGTATTTCTATTCACAAAACTACTTCTATGCTCTTCAATTCTTTGGGAAATGTTCTCCCTGTTGAGCCAATATAAAGTTTTGGGCAAGAGCCACAAGTCAGCTTATATACTCTTGAGGTATTTATGTTTTAATCAAATATTGATTTTTTCCATGACTGTTCGATACTGAAATCATTGAGCCACTAAAATCTTGATTATGGAATGAATATTCAGTTTTATATCTATTACGATAAATGCCATCATTATAATCAATTAATATTCTATACACTAATGAACCATTACGTGAAACAGTTAGGAGATTACTAATACTGAGTATGTGAAAAATATTTAGATGATCAAACATTAAGTATTACAGGTTTGGACTTGTGTTGTATTATTCAGATCATGTTATGGATTATGAAATTACAAAAATGTTAACAGTTGAAAATAATAAAGTCAAGAGGTTTTTTCTAGAAATAGTTCACATAAGTAAAAATAATAATAACTTAAACAAAAAATCAGAAATACAAAATTTGAGTCAAATTTACAATTATATTTTAATTTTTGATCAATAAAATTAAACAAATGATTTCAATATAAGAAAAATTATAGACCACTTATAATTTTTCACTTACACTCACATTTAAATCTCACTGTATATGCGAATATCATAATAATCACATTTTCTCTGGTGCTGTAACACAATTTTCAACGTCAAATTTGCATTTGACTTTTCGTTTTTTATGTTTGGATTTATATGCCTTTTTATATTTTACTCTAACTTTGGTGACTCTTTTGTAACGTTTCTAGTACTATATAATGTTTGCATGATATTTATTTTGTAGATATTCTTGATAAAGGAAAAAAAAATTCCGAAAGCTTGAATAGCAAAAAATAGTGTTTTCCTAGCCCGCAGAGATTGACTAAAATACCCAACTTAAAAATAACCTATAGTTTCTTTCATCTGCATATTGGATGAAAATGCCATCCGAAACAGCCACTTTCAAGGATATGAATATCTTTTACACGGAAATCACCTTTCCCTATGCAGACAGTTGTCTCCGAGGAATTTAACAGCTATAGAAGTTTTCTAAGGAAATAATCTATATTTGATCTTCATTAAAGATTTTAAATATACTTTGTCTACTTAATATTACCAGTGGGGGTCGTTTGTACTGAGTCTTCACTTTTTTGCATGCCCAAGCACAGCTTGAGCCTTCTGGACCCAATATACCCACTCTAGTTTAACTTGGGAAGTGAAATGATTCAGAAATATTTTAATAGCTATTGATTTACATAGCTGGATTCCATACAAAGTAACGCCATTTCCACCAGTAAAACATCATGACAAAAGAGATGATACTACTTTTTCTGGGAAATACATCGTAGTGATAACCTGGAGGTATATATCTTGGAATTGCTCTTTCAGGTTCCTGATCTTGTGAAAAAGTCTGAGAAGAATCATCCTAGTGTTTTGGATCGGGCTATCGATCTAGAGATCGTGCCTTCGATTCCTCATATTTTTTAAATAATTTTGTAGTCTATATAACATCAAGGTTAATGACCATAGCTGTTGATGTCCTTGGCACAAAAATGCTGATAAATGTTTTCCACATTTCAATATTGTTCAATAATTAAGGTAAAATGTTGGTTTTATCAATTTTTTGACAAGCCCTAATAATTAATTTGGTTGAAAACAACTGTGAATAACATTACGATTACAAATTATTTTTTTTAGAAATAGTAGAATAACATACTGTTATTCACTACAAAAAAAAATTGTGAAAGCGAAACATGTAGTGATATTTTCAAAAATGAAGTCTGTGAAGATCGAATCGTTTCCGGCGTAGTTTGTGAAATAATGTATATTAGTACCTGACAAATTTCTACAAGATACAGTCATTATCTAAACAATTTACCTTTCTTGGAACAACTCATAAAACTAGAGAAAAATCAATACATTTTTACGTGAGACATCATTTCTCCTACTTTTAAGATCTATCCTAATTATCAATTTCCTTATTGCAAACTAAATTCAATATTGGAGAACAATCCAAACCTATTTGATCATGAGCAATAATTCCGAATTCAAAAAGGCTCAGTATTGAACCTTTCTCTAGTTCGCAAACGTTGAAGTGGCCTCATTCAAAAAACTACTTCTATGTTCTTTCATTCCTTTGGAGAAAGTTTTTCCGATTTGACCAATATACAATTTAAAATAAGAACCACAAGTCAACTCATATACTCCCGATCTATCCGACACTGGAGTTTTATCTTTACTGTTTTCAATGAATTTACCCAAACTATTATTTGTTCTGTAGGCTTCGTCCAATTTTTTGCTTTTTAAGTAGGATCACCAAAGTAAAACTAGTCACATAATGTTTACAATCATTCTTTGAAACTGATGGATAGACCTGGTTTCAAAACTTATTTTTGCATTTTTTCAAAAATAATTGAGTCAATAATATTCCACCTCGTAACCGTTGTTGACAACAATATGTTTTTTGAAAATCAGTTCTCTTTTTTTCTGAAGGTTATTTAATAGTCTGTGAATCATACTGTTGAATCATACTTTCTGTTGATATTTTGTGTTTTTTGAATACGTTATAATGGACTTTCATCAAGTATCAATCAGTTCTATCATATTAATACAGTTTACCTTATTTTTGTCGCCGTAAGTAAAAACTGTTTAATGTTGTATGAACTTAGAAACCAGATACAGAAAATGAGAATCTGTGCATTTTTCCAAGGTCTAAGAGCGAATCAATCTCATTACGTATACTCCGCGAGGTAAACTCAGGTAGATGTTAGATCTATTATTATTAGTAACTTATATCGAGCCTGTTATAATCAAATCCTAATTATAGTAATAATTGCATGACAGTCATCTTTTGATTATCGTGTCTGCCAAGGTGACTGCCTACAATGGTATTCCTGATTGATTGAATGATTAGATGCAGGCATTTTTTTCACTTGAAGAATTGCATTACATACTCATTATGCATATTATAAATGAAAAAGGCTGGTTTGGTCTGATTGCAATTTCAATGTCGATTACATATTACCGGAATGTTGCCCAAGGGTTCAACTATCTATCATTTCATTTTCTGAACATTTTAGAATCTTTCTAGTATGTTAGTGAGAACGCTACACTAAATGGAGCTGGTTGATAACTGATGAAAATTCATATAAAAATTTAGTGGCACAACTTACTGTAAGATTTTCGCTGTAAAAGATTCACATAACCGCGACACGTGTTTCGCTTTACAACAGCCGGAAAAATTATTCCTGCTTCATTTTTCGAGCTTTGTATAGCGAATCACCTGTAGCGGTTTGTAAATCTTTTACGAGGGGGGTTCAAGAAGTACCTGGCTAAACAAAGAAAACAAAAACAATTTGGAAAAAAAATTATTTGTTTTTCAACATAATCTCCTTGCAACTTTTGCCAGCGACGTTCAATAAGTTCGATACCGTTTTTATAATAAGAACTGTCTTACTCCTTAAAGTATCCATTAACTGCCGACATTACTTCTTCATCGTTGGAAAATCTTTGACCACTGAACCATTTTTTCAAGTTTACGAACAGAACATAATCCGAGGGAGGTAAATCTGGCGAATAGGGTGCATGAGGTACTAATTCAAAATTTAATTCGGTGATTTTGGTCATTGCGAAAATATATTTGTGAGCTGGTGCATTATCTTGATGAAATAACACTCTTTTCTTAAACAAATGCAGCTTTTACTTGATTTCTTCACTCAAACGTTGCATAATACTCACCGTTGATAGTTTGACCTCTTTTATTATAGTCAATGAAAATTATCTCACGCGAATCCCAAAAAACCGAAGCTATGGCTTTGCCTGCAGATGAAACGGTCTTCGCCTTCTTTGAAACCGGTTCTTCCTTTTGAGTCCATTGTTTTGATCGTCCATTTTTTTCCGGTGTAAAGTGATGTTGTTTCATCTATGGAAACGATTCAAAAACTCTGCTTTGTTGCTGTGAAACTTCGCTAAACACTCAATTGAAACATCTTGTTACTGTTTTTGCTCGAGTGTGAGCAAACGCGGTACCCATCTTGCACACAGCTTTCTCATGTCCAAATTTTCAGTTAATATACGATGTGCCTATCAAGTCTGCCAGCTCGCGCATCTTCTGTCGTCGATTATTCAGTACCGCTTTGTGGATTTTCTTCACCGTTTCTGGAGTTGTCACCTCACTTGGTCGACCACTGCGATGCTCGTCTTGGCAGCTCGTACGGCCTCGTTTAAACTCTGCTACCCAATATTTTACTGTTGTAAACGAAAGAGCAGAGTCACTCAGAGTGGAATTCAGTTTAGCTTTTATATTGGTTGGGCTGGGTCTTTGAAATAAAAGTATTATACCACATAAAGATGACAAATTTTCTCCATTTTCACAAATTCACCGACAATGTTCGCTATTGATGGCTGTCAAATAAATAATAAACAACGGAGCGTCTTCAAACTTGAAACATTTGCTTTATGGATTGTGTACTTTCTAATACAGTGATATTTTTCAAAACAACTTCCGCCATCTCTAGGTCAGGCCAGGTACTTATGAGACTACCTTCGTTTAGTGAAAATCTTACATTGAACTGTATTAGTGAGTTTTGATAACGTACTTATCTGTTTTACATGACATTTGAGTCACGAAAAAACATATCTTAAATTCTCTGACTCTTTCTGCATATTGTTTGTGATATAGTAGCACTCACTTGCGAAGGTTTCAGTTCATTTGATTCATTTATTTATTTCAACTAATTCATATAAAGGGCATGAAGACCACAATAAATAATTAGTTAAGTTATGAAGATATTGACACAAGTTGATGAATTCATTAGGATTATAACAAAATTATCCTTGCCATGTAAGATATGAACTTTTTTTCAACAATTTAGTTCTGGTAATATTTAAGTATTACTTGATACTATTGGAGTATTTCATACCCTGCATCGAAAGGTTCAAATTACTATTTTAGGCTTAATGGAGTTGACGTGCAATGCGTGCAGATTCGCAGGCGTTCAACTAATGAAAATCTATCAAACGAGTACATCCAAGGTCTATCCTTAGTCGTTCTATCAACAATTTATAATTTCATTACAAATGAATTCATTGAAGGATGTTGTGTTCACTTTTATGCAGACGATATTTTTTGTTACCTCTTGAGTTCAGTACTTTATTTCAGAATTTAAAGATTCAATTTCTCAGTTAATCATTCGAATGCTCATTTAGATCTGTTCTGTCTATAATTTTGTACCTTTTGAATTCAAATTATTATACTCAAATGTTATTTATTTTTATATCCTCTAAAATGATGCCTCAAATAAGTAAATATCGTTGAACTTCGCATTTTATATCTTACGTTGAATATTGATTTATAAAAAGTTTTATGTCAATATTTAGAATTCGATGTCAATTATTTTCCAACGTAAAAGTGCGTTACGCATCAGGATATGTACCCAAAGCCCCAACCCATTCAGATAGCACACCAACATGTGTGACCATCGTTCTTCAAATCGTGGTATAAGTAAAATGAAAGAATAACAGCCTTCTCCGTTTAGCTGGCCAAGTTTTCACATTCAAAGACATGTCGGTAGATAGTAGGGTGAGAAAACACCTGAAAGGCATCATAAATTGAGCTGTAAATTTGCCAGATGTGGGACTCTTCTGTAAAAACATCATGAATCTTGCATTCACTCGAAGCAATTATTGTGGATTCAGATCTCCAATTTTTTATCAACCATTGAAGTTTCAAGTTATTTGTAATTCGATGAAATAATAAGAATAGATAATAATTTTCAATGCGTTTTTAGGTTGCTTATTATGACATTTAATGATACTCGTATAACTTCCTTCTGGGATATCCTCCATAAGTGAATTTCATTTTAAAATATTCCTATCATAAGTCATAGAAAGAGTATAGCATTTCATTTGCGAGAAATGGTTATTACTTGCTCGAATGACGCGAGCCGAAGACTTGGGTAGAGTTACCTCTTTCTCATGAGTAACAGCCACAGTTCTCGATAGAGATGGGTCGGTATTTGAGGAACGGTATTTTGGAGCGCGATTTTATGATACCGTACCGTCGCGGTATTCAAGAAAGATGCGCGACGGTATTTTCAATTGACGGTATCTATCGCAGAGTATCGTACCGCATCATGTCGCGTCGCCTCTTGGCCTCTCAGTTCAGTTCCTACTGTTCCTAGTAGGAACACGACACTTACGTAGAACGTATACTGTACCGTTTCTCTCTGTCGTGGTGGGTAAAGTAAGAATGGAACACCATCGCGATATATCATCCGCAAGCTGTTATGGATCTTTTTGGCACATGTATTACCCCCAATTGAGTATTAGGCGGTATTGGTCGATATTCAAAGCAGTCAATTATTGTTTGGTTGAGTTCGATATGAAACATTTTTTATTTGAATGATTTGTCATCAGGTGAATGAGATACATAAAATAAAATTAAAAATTTACTCCATAAAATTAACAAAAAATCAAATATAAACACAAAGATAAAATGAATAAATGAAATCAAACAAAATAAAAATTCTATATGAAATAAAAACCGAAAAGCAAATGTTCTAAAATAAAAATGAGCTCACAATAAGGTAAGTACCTACACGAAATTAATTAATAATCCTATCTATACTATAACATCACAAAAATATCAGTCAAGATTCAAGGATGAGTGTATCTGATGAAATAACTAAATGAGCGCGTAAAATAAATAAACAAATACATACATTTACGGAGTTATTTGTGGAAAAGAAATTTGAATCGGAGTATAGTTCATTGAAGCCGATATTTCTACAAGCTCAACCAAAAATTAACCCAAGTAAAAATTTTAAATAGAGCCCTGTACATTTCATCAGATCAGTTGATGAGATATGAAATTATCTTTTCGAGGTTATAATGCAAGTGACTATTTTTATTCAAAATGACGGCGTAGGAGTCATTTCCTCCAAATTCAATATGGCCACATAATGTTTTTACAATATTTCAACCCTGAAACCACTATTTTGAATTTGTCATTTTGAATAAAAATAGACACTTGTGATATAACATTCAAACAAGAATTTCATATTCTTGAAACAGTATACAAAGTTATATTCTATTCTGTTTTATGACTGTTGTAAACTGTCCAGATGGTAGAGAACCAGAACAGGCCCTGAGATTCAATTTCAAAGCTTCTACAACCTACAACGCAACGGCGATACGCATGACGTTCCATAATGCTCAGTATGGTCGTTCCTTCTCATAAAGTTTCGCTATGGAGTATTCAGTATTTAATCGCGGTATTTTGTCGCGGTATTTTCCAGTCGCGATCGCGACTGGAGCGCTCCAACGAAGGAACGGTATTTCCCATCTCTAGTTCTCGATCGTTATGTAGCTTTTTTGTGAAAAAAAAACGTTATTTTTCGTGTAGGTAAGTCAATGTTTATATCCTGGAAAGTAGTAGTTTCGGAAGGGCGTTTTCTTCTGGTTTGTATCTGAAAGAAGCTTTGGGGATGATGTACATATATCTGTGATGAGTTTTTATTGAAGTTGATTACTATATTTTTTTGTGAGTGTCCCATATTTTCTTGTATTTCTTGTATTTAGTTACATACTCCTGAAAATATTTTCTTTTCAATATAAATAATTCACTTGTGTTTTTGTTCGAATAATAAACCCAATAAAGAAACTTTTCAATTGTATTCAATTATATTCCTCAACCAGACCGTTCTGTTCATCAAATCTCTATGTTTAAACCGTTACAAAAATAAAACAATAATTATGAATATACTGATCCGTTACTTGATGAAAATTAATAGCACTATTCATGTTAATAATTGAACCATTTTCACAAACGTTTTTTATTTCTAGACGCGTTTCGCTGACACCGTAGCTTTCTCTGTAGCAATGAATGTGTCCCTTATTTTTTTCAAATAAAAATTTAATTTATGAAAAAAAGAAACACATTTTTAAAGAGGTTTCATACAAAATAGGTAATCTTGCGGAATATTTTTGATATGTTACTGACATATCAGATATGTATGAACATACTGTAGGTATCATTGTTAGCGACGTGTTGCATGCTCTGTACCACGTCGGAAACACTCGAAAAACACACAGAGTTATTTGTTCTTTCACATGTTCAAACCATGCACCATTATTTGTGCGTGCAGCATAGAATCTCTAACAGTACAGGCATATTTCTTCCACCTGTCCTGTTACGGTTTCTATACGCACGGATGTCTCTGTGGCACAGCAAAACTTGACTGGATCCGCCTGGTGCTTGTCGTGTTAAGCTGGCGGATGCTACAGATCGCCTCCATACAATGATTTTTACCATAAATATCAATCAGGACCTCTCTGTGACGCCACTGGAATAATTATCTGTGATCTGATTTCATGAAAAGAATCCCCTTCTTACTGTAAGAAAATCAACAAACTCTATCGAGTTGAATGTTATTTCGTTTGTATTTGATGAATTAAGACGCAATGTTTTATTATTGTAGTTTTATCATAAGACTCAGAATGTTTTCACCCCCATCTCCTCATTTCACAAATTAGAATCAATTTGTATACCGTAATTATCAAAAGGGCATAACAACGGAAATTTACACACCATGTCAGACCCCGATGAAATATGTGGGAAACAAGGAAGAAGTCTTAGGAAAAACGCAATGAGTTATGTAGTTATGCAAATGGCGACGACTTCTCGGGTCTAAGAACTCCGCGAGATTTTATGTGCGAGTCCGGTTAATTGATAGTCGCGATAAGTGCGACCGCAAAAATATTTATTTGATAGTGGATAATAAATTTTGAGGCCATGTACGGATAGCTTTAAATAGTCGGTCGTTTGTGCCATTTTGCCGAGGTCTACCGCACTCATATGCGTTTCAACGGGATCGAGATATGTCTATTTCTGGTTGATTTTTCAGTCACGTAGACCTGACTGAAATAGGATTGTAACGGATGTATGGTGATTATTTGATTGTTTTCATTCTTTCAACCCTTTGTGATGTAAGACTTGCGGGCTAAGTGAAGTTTCTTTTTTTGTTAAGACAAAAAACAAGCACTGGAAGAAAATCCTTTAGGCGCTCTAAGAGCGGTGCCTGTGCGAAGGTAGCGATTCACATTGGATTTGAATCGCTGAAGATTAAATCCGTTTGGAAAAACGTTCTCAGGAAGTTTATTCCACATAAACGCAGTTTTCCAAATGAAAGAGTTTTTCGGACAGTGAAGTTGGAGGTGTATTGAGTTCAACCTCAAAACGATGAGCAGCCACAGTCCGTCGCGTACTTCTGATATGTACCGCTCTTGGTGGAATCAAATGTGCCAAGAACACCTCCTGTTAAAATATCCATAAAAGAGAGACATATCTCCAACCTTTCTTCGATGTTCCAGACTATCAAGGTCGCAATTGATGTTCGTGTCTCTAATCAGGCGGATGACTCTTTTCTGGATGAAATACAGCAGCTTCAGAGTATACTTAAGAGCGGAACTCCATACATGTGACCAATACTTCAAAGAAGGTCTAATCTGAGCTTTGTAAAGCATCAAAAGTTGCTGAGGTGTGCTCAGTTTTCGGGTTCGGAACAGTATTCCAAGCTTTTAAGAAGTAGCCTTTGCAGTTCCAGCGACATGATTGTGCCAAGACATATTAGTGTGCATTTCAACCCCCAATAAACGTATCCAAGCAGAAAACGGAATTGTTTGTCCTGGCATTAATATATCCGGTTCAGTAATATGGATTTCCAAACGGACTCGCTCGTTTTTTATCATTTCCAGCAAGAACAGTTTCCATCATACCTTCTCTGCCAATATATTTCTGAAACCATTGATAGAAGATCCAAAACTGATGTCATATATACGGACTTCTCTAAGGCGTTTGACAGACTTGATCACGGATTACTGCTATCGAAATTGTACAGGTACGACTTTTCTCTGACCCTGATCCAACTTTTTATATCATACTTCACTGACAGGCGTCAGTAACTTATATTCAATGGCTTCAAGTGCGTGGAATATGCAGCTACCTCGGGTGTTCCACAAGGAAGCAACCTAGGTCCACTTCTCTTTAACGCCTTCATAAACGACATAGTTGAGATCATTGACATCAACTGTTTGATATACGCGGATGACCTGAAATTATATTGTGAGATCAATGGCATCGAGGACTGCCTTCAACTCTCCCTCAATCTGAAACGTGTTGAGCAATGGTGTTTTCGCAATAATCTTCCTTTAAATGCGCGTAAATGTGATATAATGTACACACTGAAAAATCGTCCATTTTTATATCAATATTTAATAAACGATATTCCACTTTAACTGCTTTTCACATTCGCCGATCTAGATGTTACCTTCGACACCAAATTTTCCTATGAACCACATATTGAAGCCATTCTGTCTGCCAGGACACAAAGTCTTCGAAATGTTTCTCATTTTCACAACTGAAGTTTTTGTTTTGTCGAGATCGACACAGTTGCTGATTTGTTGTGGTTTTGTCAGTTTGGTGGAAATCCGCCTATACGTTATGGATTTTCATCAAGTATCGGTCGAATCCATTACATATTTGAGTAACAATGCGTGACATTTCCCTTTCAAATAGGATCTTATTTCCAACAAAATTAAATCACCTTGAACTTAAAATCTATACAATTTTCCCGTTCTACCAATAAGCGATTAAATCAAAACATGAAAAATATCTCCGCTCCATGGCCGACATAAAATAATAAACGAGCCGTGATTGAACCCCATTAGGGCTTATTTGATTACTTCCATTCAATTAGAAAGGCAATAATAGGAAAACTTACGATATCGTGTCCTTGGGTTCCTCCCCTAACTACTTCCGGAGCCATGTATTCGATCGTCCCGCAAAAGGAATACGCCCTTTGTTCGCCGTTTTCCTTCGGCAACTCCTTGCTCAGTCCGAAATCAGTGAGGACAATATGGCCGGATTCGTCCACCAAAATATTCTCTAGTTTGATGTCCCTGTAGATTATGCCCAGCTGAAAAGAAAAATGAGGAATTATAAAAATTGCATTCTTGCATAGTTGTAAAAGATTTCATTACTTCTGACTTTACGAATGAACAAAATATTGCTGATAATCGAAATTTTTCTTAATAATTTACAGTTATATGCATTTTTTTTCAAGGGCAAACTATTTCAATGCGACGAACTTGTTGAAAATCATTCTTTCATAACAATATTAATGTCGTGTGTGGCTTGAGATGATCCAGATGTGGACCAATGATTACCAAAACAAGAGTAATTTAAAAGAAGGTCATATTCTTGTTTCAAAAACATCATAAATAAATTCTCAGCCGATCCGTAGGTAAAAGCCTTACTTAAAATTTTATCTTAATAAAGCAATTTGTAATTGAATCTGTGAAAAACAAGGATTGCTTTCAACACTTAGCACTTCACTCACCTCTGAAAATCACACCCGAAAAAATTATTGTTGGCAGTTTTCAGGAGACTCGAAGATATAAAAAAGGTAACCAGTTTGAAAGCAAGTCAACTTACCATAGCGGTTTATAATTTTGTGACCAAAAAAATACAAGTTTCAATTGGTCATATCCATAAATTTAAAATTTACTCGCATGGAAATTTAGCACTCGCAAGGTGTACTTCTCGAACTTGTTTCAAACACCGCAACAACACCTATTGAAACTTCAATTTCTTTTTTTACTTTCTTCGAGAATTTCTCACATATTTTTGTATAAATATGGAGAAAGTAGAAAACCAAATAGCTTTTTTCCAATTTCTCTACATAAAATCTTCAATCTACAAAAACACAAAATTATCAATTAGCTTCTAAACTATAACAAAAACTAATTTTGAGATTGGAAAGTGTGCTTACTCAGTACGGGGCAGCAAATAAATAAAATGTAATGAAGTAATATCATGTGGACATCCCAAAAAGGATAAGAATCTTATATAATAATAATAAATGAGCTTTATTCATTGACATACATTTTTTTAAAGCAGAAGTAGATAAAAAAATAAATGACAGGGTGAAGTTCAGCCGAGTCTCTTTTAAAACTTAACCTATCACTTTGTACGGTACTGAAACATACACTTTTTAATTATGTGGAACAAATACTGAGTACTATTATAAGACGATTTGTACTCACTACCAAGAAAACAAAATAAAAGTCAACTTGAGAGGTTCTTTTGTTCCATACCCTTCCTGATGTTCTAACAACTTTAAATGTTAGATAGGAGACGTGTAATAAAATATTCAATACAGAAAATTTTATAGGACATGATGTGTAGCAAATTAAATTGTTCACAACTCAATTCCTGTTACTTATTAACGTAAAATGGAAAATGAAAAAAAAATGTGAACAAAAATAGCTGATTTGTTTTTAACAAATTTTCTTTTTGGGCCATTTTACAATGAAACGACATCAGATCAGTCTTACATAGGGTTTTTCAGCGAATAACTTCGACTACAGATGTATTTAATTTCATTAATTTATCTGGGTTTTATAGCGCTCCAAAGTTGACCGGGTTCTTGGATGGTGGTTTTCTGTTACATAAAGTGGTTTGGGATCGAAATTCGTCTCTGAACAACATTCTAGATGAATATGTTGTGTATGTACAAGAACACTATGGACTATGTGCCAGTATAATATTTGACAGCTACTCCGAACACTCTTATATCGTAGAAACAAAGTCGTGGGAGCGCTTGCGTCGCACGAAATAACATCAATAGACAGAGATAAAGTTTGATGAGGACTCCTCACCAACATTATCCCAAGATGAATTTCTTGGTGATGAAAAGAACGAAGCAAACTTAATAGAGCTTCCCAAAACTGCTCTATCAAAGGTGGGTTTTAGTGTCGACCAAGCTGAATCAGATGCTGATACAATCATCGTCCGTTCTGCGCTTGCTGCATCCCAATCTTATTGTGACTATCGTAGCAGATGACATTGACATTCTTGTCTTGCTCACGGCATTAGGAAGGAAGCAGTCCAATGTATTTCTTTTGAAACCTGATCAATTATACTGTCCTTCAGGTTACATGTATGGCAGAGAAGTTGCTCTTCTCCATGCTTTTTCTAGCGAAACATCATTATTTCTCAGTGAGAAAGTCGAGCCATTGTTGCTCACTGGCGGTGGCGAATGTTTTTTTGTCTCTTTATATGGTCCCCGAGTTTATCACCAGGTTCAGTCGTGGCTCGATAAACACTGTGATCCTGAAGATTGGGGCTGGAAAAAGTATAGAAAAATTTGGATACCAATCCAAACTTTCAAACCTCCAACACCCCCCGACCTTCTGAAATAAATTTTCTGCAGATGCAAGGGAAACTTTGGAAGTATGTGTGAATGCTGAAAAGCAGGCTTCAAATGCTCTGCAGTGTGCCTGTGTGAAACCTTCAGTAGTATCAAGAAAATATCAAAATTAATCGAAGAAAATGAATTCCAAGATGAATTATAGTCAATGACGTCAATTTTACTGAATTAGATCCTGAACCGTAGTCGGAAACATCAAAGAAAAAACAATAGCTGGCAAATAACTTATTAAATATATAATTATGGTTTCCAGATTTTGGTAGAGCCGCACTCCTACAATCTGATCTAAAAGAGCACTCACTAATCGGCTTCGTTAAGTAACTGGCTTTATTTGGCCGAGTGTGAATAATTGTGGGACACAATAAATCCTTGCGGATTGCGGCGAAGGGTCGAACAGACCAACTAACTTTTGACCTAACCTAACCTAGGCCTACTGGGGATACCATGTTAAATAACACACGTCTAGACTCTACCTCATAGGCGGTGGAGAAAAGGGTCGATAATAAATTAATAATAACATAGAAGTGTTAATAAAACATAAAAAAACAAACTATAATAGAAAACTAAGCCTGATGGTTAATTTTTCTCGTATTCTTACGAGTTATCAAGAACCCGGTCAACTTCGGAGCGCTGTGAAATTCATATAAATTGATGAAATCAAACAAATCTGTGGAGAAATTATTCGTTGAAAACCCCTCTACAAGATTGCTCTGATGTCATTTTATTGTGAAATGACAAAAAAAAATGCGTCCTCTGAAAAACGTACGCTAAGGTCTGAAAAGTCTAGGTAACATTTCAATGGACTATATATAAAATTAAAAAGATAAAATTTGAGAATAAAAATTCATCTGTTCGAACGGTAATAATTTTGAAAAGACCCAAGTCCGGGGCAGGGTCTTAATTACTTCCAGGGCAAATAAACTGAAATTATCACACCAGTCAACAGGTGTCCCTGAAATCTATCAAGCCATCAATCACACATGTCAACTCGACACCCTTCAGCAGACGATCAGAACCGACACTTCCCGTATCTTTTTCCGCTTACATAACGCCTCGAGAATTAAAAATATCGTGCTTGGTGTCGATTAACGGAAGAATGTCTTTTGTCTAGCGCTTCGCCAGAGAAAATAGAATAATCTATTTTTGTACTTTCACTTATTACATTTGCATTTAACGTGTGTGTCATGGACGACTTGAAAACATATGTGCCGGTGAAAGCGACCGTTTCGATATAGCTTTTTCGCGTTCTAGGGGCGAGGTCGAAACGCATTTCGTCTGCTCTCATGGGGGTAGTTTGTTAGAGGTCGTTCAACCTTACAGGGGTGGCTATTGTGTTTGACTACGAGTAGAATGAATTAATTGCCGAAATATATCTATTGTGGCTCAGATATGGGACGTTTATAAAATATATGGGTTTCATGTTTTCACATTTTCAAGGGCCGAACTTTCTCCCGGGGGATTTTCGTTTTTATAAGGTTTTTGTGAAAGAAAACACAAATTCAACATCATTTTCTGATGCTATATTTTTACGGGGCTCATATTTTCAAAATTAATACCAACAAGAATCAACAGAAAACTTTGGCCAGAGTATACAATTCAGCTTACAGTAGAAGTGCCAACAGATTTTGTTAAGGACAAATCACAAGCACTATAGGAAAATCCCTAAGAGTGGAGACTGTGGATTTGAATCGCAGGAGAGTTGAACCTCAAAACGATGAGTAGACACAGTTCGTCGCGTATTTCTGATATGTATCGCTCTTGGTGGAAAAAAATGTGCCAAGTCACTTGAACACTTAGCGTGAAAGTATCAACAGAAGAGAGACAAATCTCCAACCTTTCTTCGATGTTCCAGACTATCAAGGTCAGGATTCCAAATGAAATGACGAGACAAGTGTGGTGTCGTCAGCAGAGCAGTATATTGGATTCGTCTTTTTTTCCAATAAGTTGTTGATATAGAAAAAACGAGGGTTGGAGACAATATAGGTCCTTGGGGAACACCAGCGTAAAAGTAAAAGTATTCGAGAGATATCCATCGATGGCCACTTGCAGGGAACGTTCTTTGGGGAAGCTAAAGAGCCATACACAAAAATGATCCGTGAAGACATAGCATCGAAGTTTGGCCAGCAAGAAAACTTCAATCAGCATTAAAAAATCAACAATCATGTGATTGTAATTTTAATCTGATATATATCTCATTTTTTGTAGAACGTCACAAAAACGTCCCTTTTGAGTGCTTTACTCATGTTTCCCACCCAAAAATCAAAATCGGTCAGAATACACTTCATCATTCTTCATTTTCTATACACTCATATTTGATCTACTATAAATGCTTCCCTTATTTTTTCCAGTGTATTGAAGAGTAAGATTTCTTCTTTCCTTTCATCAGCTCCTGAAAATTTATCAGGATTGCGCGTAGAATAGTAACTGATTGCCGGTTTGAACAAAACTAATATATTAGCTTTGATTTACTTTTGTTTTCCTTCAAAATATATTCATTTCGCATTAGAATTCCGGTCCTCGTATTTTCTTTACCACCAGACACTATCTAAATATTTTGTTTCTCAATTTTTTTATTGCCTGTTATTACTTCCACTTTACATTATTCGTGTTGAGTAAACTTTGCAAAAAAAATCAAAAAAGATTATTTTGTATACTGCAAGTTCAGGGAATGTATGAATTTCTGGCGAATAATTGCAGTCTTTATCCACTCTACAATCACAAGATAACTTTAATCCTTTCCAAATATGAATAAATAGAATATCATTTTCTAGCTATTCAAACTCGATATTGTTTTTCGTTTCATCATTGGTCTAACGGAAACAAAAGTATAATCAAATAAAACTTGAATATGCAAGTTGAATATTTAACTAGCTTACTTTGAATACCGAATTCATACGTGAATGACATTGATCAACCTTCAAACGCACTTCAAAATTCATGAACATTAATTTAAGAAAATATTCCCTGTTATTATTCTTTACTGGATAAATTGTTTCAAACCACACGGATCATGAGATTTGAAGGTTTTCGTTGAAGTCTAGGAACCACAAACATGTCAAACCTGAATAGTCGGTAGAAAATTCAAGCGTACATTTTCATTCTAAACGATATAAATTGGTCTTCATTCTATCTATCTATATCTCTATCTATCTGATGGATCTATCTAATTTATCTGTAACTATCCATTCGATAAACGGCATTTGTTAATCCCTGTATAATTATGATGAATGTAACACCTAAACAACTACTCGTAGTATATATTCAAAAGAAAAGTATCTGGAAATCCCTCTTTTATAAATAATTTATCATTGTAACTATATTATTTTCTGTTGATTTACAAGACCTAACATGAGGATGAGGAATGTGAGAAATAATGAACCACTCAGTTCAATAGAAAATAACCATTCCAACGCTTTCAATTTTCACTATATTTATTGAGATTTTCAATTGAATTGATTGCTTGATGAAAATTCATAAAATATTACCAAGTTTTAGTCACGCTAATCTAAAATATGTATATTCTAATCGATTTATGGTTCAGCATAGATTTCATGAATGAAAATTCCCTTTGATTTCATAAACCAGTTTAAAAAACATTTGGAAATTTATTATATTTTTACTGTTATATAAATGAACTGGTATACGTAGAAACAAAATTTTGGCTTTCTATTTCTCCATCTTTATGCAAAGAATGTGTGAAATGTTAAAACCTGAAAACCTGAAAACTAATCTGTAAAAAACTGTCACACAAAGAATATTCGAGCACTTACGTTAATTTTATTAAATCTTTTTTTTCTTGTTCTGTATTATTTTGTCTGAATCCTGGGTTGATAAAAGAACCGCTACAATGAATGTAAACAAAAAATATTAATATAATTTTCAATTTCTGAGGGTTAAATACTTATTTTTGAACTTACAGCTACAAACAAAGTAACTACTAAAATTGTTCATTTTCCAATCATATAAATTATTCGTACTATTAACATTTTATCTTTTTTCAACTAACAATTTGATTATGAAAGCAATTTATAAACTTGATAACGCACGAGTCTGGGCTAGACCTTGTCTTTGTGCTATATCATTGCCACACGCGAAAATAAAAGTAAATAAAGATATCTACAGAGTAGCAGAAAATAGTAGAAAACTTCGAAGAAACGACTAGAGGTCTAAGTGTCTGTAATTTAATCACAACACTAATTAGCATTCCTAAGTTTGGAAAGATTTTAATGTATAGGATATACGAAGTCAATTGGAATGGCACAAAAACTGAATAGTTACCGAACGGCGGCAGTTTCTATGTGTGGCATGGGCGGCGTAGTATAGTTTTTCAAAATTAGTTTCATTTTTCTTAAACCTACACGGATTTTTTTTATTAGTTGTCAAGAGTAGTGCCAGAATAATGTCTTTCATTTAGCTGTTCGGATTGACTTCGTATAGATTATACTCATGCAGATTACTTTAACATGGCTACTTGAAAAGATAATGATGTTCTACTCCAATGACGCAAGAAATATTTGATATATTTCATATCACCAGAGAAAACGGTATTGGGAATGTTTTGACTGAAATTTATTCCAGTTCATTAAAAAACTTAATGACAATTTGATCAACGCGTTTTTACTCCATTGACCGATCTCGAATTTTCATTCCTACATCAATACTTTTAACACCGTTGTGATTATTTTTGGAGCCAGTGTTGATATATTCGGCGTTTCTACAGATTCATAAATTGTAAAGATGGAGGAAGAAGAAACCATCATTAGAGAATTGTTACGCGAACGATCTTGCTACATCATTCGCTTTTGAAACTCATATTGCAAAAGCTGTTATTTACGTGAAAAATATGCAAAGAGGAACAACAATGCGTATTGTAGTTATCACGAATGCTACTTTGCCGGAAATTGGCAAGAGAAAATAATAATTGTGTACCTACACGGCAAAAAATCGTTTTGAAAAATGAACCGAATATTTAAAACACACGTTATTCTCCAACAAAAATATTCAGATACGGTTAATACTGAAATGTTTGATTCAACTAATCGAAACTCATATCTAAATTCTGTTTATCTGAAATATTTTCATGCGCTGTACTTCCCCGGTTTTGCAATAATCGTACATCCGGGGAAATACTGATGCAACTGAAAAACAACTGCAACTCATTGAATGAGCATAAGCAGCAAAAAGTCCGCTGGGATTTTTCTCCTTGAAACTATTTACGATTTCTTCAAAGGATTCGATGTTTTCCTATTTCGTAACTGACGTCAAAACACCAATTTCTATTAATTTTTTTCTGAAATATTCATACTATATTTGAATTGTAAATTAATCATAAGGTATACACGTGTTTGTCATTCATAGGAATTACTACAATAATGACCAGCAACTCGTGCTTTCGAAACGAGGAAATTATTATTGCTTTTAATGAAATTGCACAAGGTGTTCAAGTTGAAGAACTTAAACAAATAAGTTAACATTTTCAATTAGTACTGTTAAAAATATATTCATTTTAAAGTTGTAAAGTTGTATTATTGCTGGTTTTCGAGTTTGTTCACTGACTGTATATTTGAACTTGTCAACACAAACGATTCTCTTCTCCAGGAGTGCTTTCAGTGTTAAACATACGACAAATACATACCTCGTGACTTTCCCCAAATTGATGTTGTTGTCGATTTCAGATCTACTGGCAGTGATTTGGGACACAAGCACTTTCATCCCTTTCTTCCAATTGATTTATTTATGACCGTATAGGTGAACTCAAAGTTATCTGGTATGAATGTTATAGTGGCTTTATACACGGACAAAAAGACTTGTTACTTCAAAGAAATTTATTTGGTCTAATTTATTTCATCACTTTGATCAAATATCATTCATTCCAAACGACGTGTGTATCGATTAGATGATAATTTTGCGGAGACAAAATGAAATTCTCATTTTAATTTCTCTAATATTTCAATTCAAAAGGTCTTTTACTTAGTCAAA
>WOGO01001036.1:0-19697 GCA_015342085.1 Leptinotarsa defecta | reverse complement strand
TAGCAAAAATAGGAAAAAATAGACATTTGTTCCTGAGAATATTGTCCCCTAACATAGAACAAATCAGGAGTATTCAGAATAGTTAGTTCCACATTACAATTATACTAGGGCATAAAAACAATGATTCGAGTGGGTAGGTATGAAATATTTAACATATCACAATGTAACACAATATACAGAACACATAAAAGCTCGAACAAAAAATTCAAAAAATCAGAAAATGCATAGAGTACGTGATGTAATATATATTTTCAACTGAGCCTTGAATGCATATAAAGTAACAGAATCTATAATGTGGCATGGTAATAGGTTGAAATCATTGAATCCTCTGAAAAACAATAGATTGCTTTGTTCTTGTCCTGGAAATGTGAAATTGATTTCAAAATGATGTTTTGAGTTATATTTCCAGTTACTGCTATCTTTGAACAATTACCCGTACAAGGTTTGATACGTTCAAGTTACACCTTATGGAATTCATAGATCAATACAAAATAAAACTCTCATTCCCGTCACCAAATCAAATCTCCCTATCGATTCCCCATCATAAATACAAACAATACGTTCCCTAGTATGGTGGTTTTATTTCAGACCCGGACATCCTTTAGAACACCTGCCTACTCTATTGGAATCCTTTAATAAAATCGTGCACAGTAGACCGTGTAGCAGAAGAAGTATGGAAGGTGTACAAGTTGATATCGTCCTTTCCTTCCTTATCTTACTGTTATTACACATTCTACGCTTGGTAATATACAGACGGGAATTTACGGTGGAATAGCCGTAAAACCAAAATCGTTTGACCGTCTGCATCTCTCTCGGATACCGTCAGGAATCTGCCGAGTGTGGAAGACGATACAGTGAACAATAGCTTTCGCATGGACGGTTGGTTTCGCACAAAAAGAACAACGACAAACCACGATATACGGATATCAAAACTCGAGAGAGATCCATGGAGAGCAGAGAGACCAGTTCGATTGTCAGACTTTCCGGACGTGATAAATTGAAAACCAATTTTATAACGGCCAGTGATCGGTAATGTATTCATTATTTATTATTCAGTCATCGTTCGCGTAGTTTTTGTATTTTTTTTTTGTAAGTTACGATAAGAAATGGGCTTATGTCAAAAGCAGCTACACAAAGAATCACTACAGGCTATATTTTTTCTGTTGAAGAAGGCAAGTGGAATTTGAGTCCAATTGGAATTGTTGAAGTTGAAATATCCTTCAAATGTCGGGGAAGTGGTGCAACCCTGAGAGCTTTCATCGAAACCGCTGCCTAATCCCTTTGGGGTATAACAAATCAATTCACTACATATTGTCCCTCCTTTATTGATCTTGATAAAGTCCGCTATAGCATATGTTTATCTTTCAAGATTGACATTTCGATATTTGAAATAATCCAGGTATCATGTGGTAATTGGAAGGAAACTCGGATTACACATCATTCTAGAATATTCCAGAATGTTATGGAATGATTTCTTTATACTTTCGAATATTCTGAAATATTCTAAAACTTTCTAGCCCGTATATCTACAAAAGTACTCCCTTCGTGTAAGAACGTAAACCTTCTTCATGGATGAGTTCATGTTCCACTATGCTAGAAAAATAAATATAGGTATTTATGTTCAGCTACCCGTGTAAAGCTGTAACAGAAATCATATCATTCATCTAAACCACTTCGTTGATTATTTCACACAAATAGGGAAGAAAACTAGTATTATCAGTTTGAATAGTGTGCAATGTTTGTTCTCTCATCTTCTTAGAATATCCATTTTGTCGGTGGTCAATTTTTTGAGGTTACCCAAAAGCTCTTGGAATTACCAATAGCAGTATAAAGGATGACATTCTTGGTAATAAATTCAAAGTAAAATTGTTCTTAGAACAATTGATTAAAGAAATGAGTATTCATTTCAATAAATATTCGAACAATTTTTGAAAATTCTCCTCTCACATCTGTCTTTGGAACAACTGAAATCAAATTCAATAGTGAAACAAAACAGATATATCTAACTTTCAGCAATTTGTATTATGGAGAAAACATTACTGTCTCTGGCCAAAACGCCGAAACATATTAGCAAAGTAGCAATAGAATCTTCAAACAATGTAACAAATTTTATTACATGCACCGATTAAACGGCTTCTACTTATTATCCACAACGTAAAGCAATAATTTGCTGATAGGGAACTGTCTAATACCAATAAACCACAAATACAATAATAACGGTAACTTTACACAATACGTGAAACTGAAATTTCATGCAGAACAGAATAACGTGTATCGAGCATCGTGTATCCAATTCGAGTACATGGCCGAAGGTAAAGGAAGCATCGAAATGACGTCGGGTAATCAATACAAATATGAGAACCAATTAAGGGAAATAGAGTATGCATATCAATACCGAATGCCAAAATGTGTAACCGATTTTCATCAATACTGAACTGGGTAGGTTGTAGAATTGCAGAATCAGATTATATTGACTATTTAGATGAAAAAAACATCGTGAAATCTAGATGAAGAAAGGTACATTCAAAAATAAGGGTAAGCTCCTGGTTAGTTAGGACAGAAAACTATTACGAAATTGGTCATTCAGACAGGAATGCGATAAATGAATATTTTCAAAAAAAATAGTAAATATATCCAATTACGATATTTGCAATAGTTCAGTTTTCACGTGGAACGGATCTATTGTTTTTAACATATTGATTGCTCTTCTCTTTGAAACGATCCCAAATGATTCATAGGTTCCATTTTTTTAATTAAATTTCAATTTATATTACATATTAATTGGCATTAAAGCAAATTCAAACAAAATAGAGCATGTGAGTGTCCTAGGTTGTGTAACAAGCCAATGAGCCAGAAAAATTGATGATAAGAAATTCAAAAGTGAATCATTATTTCTAGCATATTTTTATTCGGCGTATTGGAGAAACCACATAAAAACGCCTCTATCTGATGATGTTGAGAAGTATATTATTTTGATAGTTTTTGCGAAGAGAATTTCATAGTGAATAAACAGGGTTATGAATTTTCTCATCATATATCTGACAATTCTAGAGATGAGTCAGTTGCATTTAATACTCCGAAAATGATACTTCTACAAAAAGCTTCAGAATTTCTTGATGGACAATTATTGTAAAACTCGAAAGATATCATTTTCGTAGATAATTACGGAGGTATTGAAAACTTTCCTCTTGAAACTTTTGGCATCTAATTGAAAGTACTCCATTAATTCGATCAGCAGAAACGCCTGCGTCCTGAATCAAGGATCAATACAAACTTTCATTATTTCATGCTAACATTGGACCTTGGTAAAATATCAAGTTGACTGAAATGGTACTGCTTAATTTTTTGCATAAATTAAATAACAAAAAGGTTCCAAGATGCTTCTAAGTTTGTATCTACTAAAACAAATCAACGGATGAATTAATTCCCATTTCTTGAAGAAAATAGTACTCCAGTGTTATTGGAAGAGATAAAAACAGTGCCACTCTACCTGAGTTTTACTTGTCATCGAAAACTAGCATTTATTACTTTTGAAATTTTCGAATTAACAATTAGTCAATTATTTCTGGATGCAATATCGAAATCAACTTTGTTCTCGCCCTTGTTTCAACTTGGAAACGTTCGGCTTCAATCTCAACATTTTAATAAACTTTTTACAACACATTCGGTCATTTGGGATAATTCGAGGCTTCAATTTTAAATATACAAAGGCTGTCAGAATTCCCTTGAGATAAAAATAACGCCAATGAAAAGCGGGTTGTCCATATTCCTACACCTCGTCACCCACAGAACATTTCCCTGTTATTCCCAAACGTTATGCGCTCCAACAGTCGCATTCTTGTACTATTTTTAATTTTTTCGATGGTCTATTCACATGTTGCGGCTCTGAACATCGTGAAAATTCGGGACCATGCACATATTTATGATGTGACGCTAACACGGTACAATTTTTTTATTGTATTTTTCGACAACTAGTATCCAATCCATGAAAAACACAGTGCCACTTCAAAACACAAAATTCAATTTTCCAGGTCTATTTTGAAAATTCCCGAGTCTCACCATCGTAATTAATTTTTTTGTTGAAAGAGCAGTTGCGTGTAATGCAATGATTTCAGTGATTTTTTTTCAGGGCAAAACACAAAAACTATGAGAAAATTCTAAAGGCGCTCTCGAGAAGTTTATTCCTCATAAACGTAGTTCTCTAAATCAAAAGAGTTCTCAAACAGTGAAGTTCTAGGTGTACTGAGTTGAACCTTAAAACGATGAGCAGCCACAGTCCGTCGCGTATTTCTGATATGTACCGCTTTTAGGTTAGGTTAGGTTCAAAGTGAGTGGTCTATTCGACCCTCTACTGCAATCCGCAAGGGTTTATTGTGGCTCACACCTATTCACACTCGACCAAATAAACCCAGCTTCTTAACGAAGTCGATTAGTTTGTATGGTGAGTGGTCTCTAAGGCCAAATGGTAAGAGTACGGCTCTGCCAAACTAAAAATCTGATTCGGTCCCCAGCGGGTCAGGCACAAAATATGTGCTCTGCTGTTTAATCATTTTCCAAACAGAGGCGACAGACACTGTCTTCCGACAGTCCGCGAGTCTCTGCATATGATGATTCAAATGACAGTGACCTGTGAGAAGGCCTGTTAGACATCGTAGTTCATCCCTAATATAGTCCAACAAATGTTAGGTATCAAGTTTCGAAGGGTGAATAAACGCCTTTGAGTGAACAAATGCTGGAAGGTTCTGCCAGAAGTCCATGAATCTTCTTGCCATCACGTACCGCTCTTGGTGGAATCAAATATGCCGTGAAAGTATCAGGTCCTAGTTGAAGTTCTGTTTTTCCAAAGTAATTAGGATTTTGTATTGGAAAAGTAAATGAACAATAATATAAAGTACTGATAACAATAACCTCTATACAAACTAGCAAGTAAAAGTATTATTGAAAACTATGAAAAAGTTGAGGAGGAAGGTAAAAATTCTTTATCGCATTCCTGAAGAAATTGAAAAACTACAGTCGAATTGATATATTCAAATTCATTGATTGGCAACTTGTTCAGATTATCATTCTACTTATTCAGTCAATTTCAATAAGTACACGTTTAAAAAACATATTTGTTGAATTTATGATTCTTTCAGATACAACAAAAGAATTACCCTATTTCAAAGAACGACTGAATTAAAACGTGTTAGTTGACATACGAAATACTTTCAAATTCACAAATTTCCATAAACTGAAAGAATTTTTTTATAGAATAAAAGTTACACGCCTAGACTGAATATTGGAAGCAAAATTCGTGTTTTGATAATTTGAATTGCTTGATCAGAAATAGGATATCACTTATTGACGAGGCCAAACTTGGTTTTTGAAATTTGAAAAGTGCATTCGATATTATTCATTGATCGATTCTGAAAAGTAAATGGGAACCATTACCATTGGTGAAGTAATGAGATGAATTGAGTATTATCGTTAGAATATACTTCAAATCATAAGATGACAATAAAGCTACCATGTTCAGTCATGACAATTTGATTTATATGAAGTCTGCTAATGGTATAACTGAATCCTTACAAACAAATGGTGAACATTTGGAAAACTAGATGACTTAGAAAGAAATGAAACTAGACTAAGCTAAATCGAAATTGATACTTTTATTTCAAGGATTGAAATACATTTTATTGAAAATAAAACACTTAAATCAAATTGTCTAAAAATTTTGAATTCTTGAAATGTTTTCAGATGGATAAGTAAATTTTAATAAACATCTGAATAATATTTGAATAATATTTTGAGAAAACATGAAATTTGAAATATTATTTCGAACTATCATCTATCTTGTTTTTCATATTATTGAAGTGTTTTGGGAAAACGAGCTTTTTAGTTTTCTACTTCTCCATTAATATACATAAAAAAGAAATATTTGAAGCAAGGAAGAAGATAATCACTTTCAATAGAAACAGCATGTGTAGATTATGCACAGCAGTTTTAGATACGAACAGGAAAATAAAGTCTAATCGAAAAGTAAGGGGTTTGTTCGAACAAATAAATAAACGAAGATATCAATTTAAATTGTATGGTGTAAAGAACAATTATAATGTGTTATATTTATGCAAAGCTTAAGATAAAGAGAATCATTATAGTATTCATATGAATAGTGTTTCAATTATTACAATACATGTGATCTTTTTTTACAATAAAATGTGTCCAGAAACCAACGTGGATTTTTCTGTGATATGAAGTGGCACTTCTATAATCAATTAGATAGAACACCTTATTGACGATTCAGAAATACAAATTTGTCAAATTACCAGAGAAAAAATAGTGAATCAAATTCTCATGTTATCACAAGTGTCAAAAACCCGCTAGTGCCAAACATCTTTTTTAAACCCGTTACTTGGTGATACGAACTAACACTGATATATTCAAATTCGCGTGGTTGATAACATTTCGTTATGATTTATCAGAAAGCTTTTAATTATAAATACGTTTATCTTCAGACAGATCCAGTGCGTAACGGCTGCTTAACATTTTACGGTTTCCCTTTCAGCTGAACGTGAAGTCAACGTAATGGAAATTTATAGGTTTTACATTTTGGCGCATTCGCTTAACACAAAATTATTAAGGTTCACTTCTAGAACGACACGGCATGGAAAACTCCTAATTAGAATCTATGTTCCCTCGAAGGACGCTGATTGGTGATTTATATGAATCAAAACATTCCCGGCAGGAATTTTAAAACAGATCACGAGTTTGGTAGAGCGTTTGGAAAACTACGAAAACGAGTTCATGTTTTGATTGATAATTATTAGTCTCCTGTAGAATCTCAGATTTTCCAACAAAAAATATATTCGATTCTGGAAAGTATGTGTAAAATTGTACTTACATCCCAGTTTTGTCAATGAAAATGTAGGTTTTGAATGATTGTGAAACTTTTTACTCAAGCTGGTAAACTTTCAACTGTTGTATTTTGAAAATATGTAATCAAGGTTGAACACTATCCGAGATGAGGGAGACATTATCGGGATTTCAAAATCGGTGAAAGAAAGAAAGTAGCGCCAATGGATGCCTAGCAACGTGCTATTTTACAAATGGAAATATTCCGTACAATTCAAAAAGCATATAAGAAAAAAACTACGATTTTGTTTTTATATCTTGAGTTCATTTTTTAGAATCGCAAATGAAAAACACTTTTCTATGGCATTTTCTGGAGCAAGAGAAACTGATATCATTTTTGCAGCGAAATTATTTGTTCAGATATCATTTTTACATTATTAAATACGGACCTGATTGCTTCTCTCAAATTTTAGACTTTCAAGATGCTTTTGTGATTGCTTCAGTACACATGGTAGTCATTCAAAATTTTACTACTTCATAACTAACTGGAAATATCTGGTAAATACCCAACACACTATCTTCTTTGATTTAAACATTTTGAACAAATTGAACAAATAATATTTATGATATCTGAATTGATAGATAAAATTGGACCCTCTGGCGTGGAATGAATGTAACTATTTTCACATCAGAATGAAAACACATCTTCCGAAGCGCGTTTCGCTACCAAATCAGCATCATCAAGAGATGATGGTGATTGAATTAGAAAAGGTTTAGTCATCTCCTGATGATGCTTACTAGATTAGCCAAACACGCATCAAAAGACAAATCTTTTGTTCTGGTATGGAAAAGGCGTTTTCATTATTAGAACATGGGTTTTCTCGACTGGAGTCACCATTGAAGAGAACAAAATTTTGGCTAGTAGGCTGTGTTCAAATGGAACCCAAAGTACCAAACACTTCGTCAGCTACTGCGGCAGACATCACCAGTGGTGTGTGCGTTAACTGCAAGGGCGAAAGTTTTGAAATTCAAGCACCTCTTACGCACCCGAAACACGCTGGTACGTATTCCATCGAAATATCAATAGTACAAGAGTAATAGTTCGATTAACTCCATACGTAGAAACGCATTAGGGAGCGAGTAACATCATTTCCGATTCTAGTGTTAATGCCTCGGTTACGTAGCAATCAGCCTCTATAATTAAAGATATAAATGGGCCCTGTCCGACAACCGTATGCGGTAACACCAATCACTTTGTGCGCTGAACGCATACATAATTTCGGCGAAAAACTCGCAATGTTTACCGATCAGGAATGGCAGGTGCACATATAGGCGTAAATTTCCAAGCCATGGCACATTAGGTTCGTTTAAAATATTTGATTCCGTGTAATTCAGAACGGACTTATATAGTCGAAAAATTATGTGAAATGTCATAATATTGTGCACTGAACCAATATGGATTATTAAAAATATGGATTTACAGACATGGATACCTATACAGACATGATGATACTAATCTTTCCCTTTCATTAAAAAGTAGGTTTGAATTTTTTAAAAATCTTTTACTATCTTTGGAAAAATTACTCGGATAATGTTTCAGTATTCCAACATTTCCATTTTTTTGGACGTAGTCATTTCGGTCTGTAGCAACAACAATGTTACCTTTATTTGGCCTACTACCTGGTCATGAACCATAGTAAATTTCAATCTGAATGCAGTCTACAGAATTCATATGACCTAATAAATAAAATGAAGAACATAACTCTACCAGACAACGCAAAATTATATCATTCGATATGCAGAATCTATTTCATAGCATACCTCCTGATAATACTATTATAATTCAGTTATAGATAAAAATCGAGTGAACCCAATTATAAAAAAAATCATTGAACTTCTGTCGTTATGTCTCGAACAAACTATTTTCAATCCAACAACAATATTCATTTCTCTTCAAAATGATCAATTATGGAAATCCGTTGAACCGCTTACTTGCGAAAATTTTCATGGATAACTTAGAGAAGTCGATTTTTCCATATCTTAAGCATAGATATTTGGATGACGTTTTGGTGTGTTTCACAGGTACCAAGAGACAATTAGATATTTTTCATAGGGATATTAACAAAATTCATGAAAACATTTAATTCACTGTTGAAAGAGAAGCAGACAATTTGAACTCATTTCAAGTTCTTGGACTTTACAATTAGAGAATAAACAGCAAACATAATTTTTTCAATTCATCACAAACCTTCCCATACGGATATTACTATTCATTACGATTCGACCCGCCCGTATCAACACAAAATAGCATCTTATAATAGCAAGATTCATAGATTAGTCAATGTTTCTCTTTCAATAGATGGTTTTAATAAAGAAATCAATATCATCAAGCGAACTGCAGTAAACAACTGATTCAAAGCTGAATTAATAAACAAAATAAAAAGTCTACGTAAAAGCGATTCGGGACGTGTTTCCTATTGATAAGTTGGATAATCAAAAGCAAAATTATAAAAAATATAACAAGTTCTGGACAAACGACAGAAAAATTGGCTTCATTTTTGAAAAAACATATATATTGCATATAGACAGGTAATACGTTGGGAAAGTCACTTGAAAATAATAAAGACAAAACATCCAAATTCAAGAAATCAGGAATATATAAATTAAATTGTGGAACTTGTTCTAACGTATGTATTGGTCAAACCGGCAAAATTATTAGGAATCGCATACAGGAACATCATATGTAAATAAGAAAATAAGTTCAATATGTTCAAATCATCTTTAAGAAGAAAATCCTATCTTTAATGGATATTTCGAAATTTCACACATAGAAAATAAAGGTTTGAAGCTAAATCATTTGGGGGCAATGGAAATTATTAAACTTGAAAATTCAAACATTTTATTGAATGACTAACTAGATTTAAACAGATCACCATAACTGAATTTTTTTTCTTAGAAATCGATGTTATCCTAGTCTTCGTAGACATATTGATGTGGAGTTGATATAATATGCTAAAGGTGACCATAGATATATGAAAGTTGAATATATGCTCTAGGTAATTATGATCGAGAAGAAGTCATCTTCTGAAACATGGTTTTAGTTCAACATTTTTTTTCTTTGAATACGCCATTAAAGTTTCGTAATTTTTCGATATATTTTTATAATTTAAAGGACTCACTCTCAAGTAATAGTGTCGCTGGATAGATGAGAGACAGAAGGATGGGTTTTCATGCTTCATCATATATCATATAAATATATAGAACAGTTCATGAGCTGATTTTATATAATCTTATAAACTGAACTTTACCTTTTGCTTTGGGTCAAATTCACATTATATATGTATTCTTTTCATTCTATATATATGGAAGCAATAAAGTCGTTCATTATCATTATTGAAAGTAAGGCTCCTAGTTTTACTCAGCTCGCCTAAGTCACTAGTCTCTCGAAGACTTTTTAGGACTGCTGATTGACAATTACAATTTCAAATGTTTTTTTTATTGAATGGGTAAATACACATATATGAAGAGTACTTTTTAGGTAGCATATATTCCTGCATATATACTCTAGCTAATACCACCAAAAAATGTAAGTAATTAGTAACCATTAAAAAAATTCACACATGTATAACAACTGAGGAACCTTTCTTAAACATTTCAAAGAATGAATTCCGTGTGAATTTCAAATTGGTCTGATGATAATACAGTCTCATCAAGATTGCCTATATAGCTATGAGGTAATTACCAATGCTATCCTTCCATTCCACAAATTACTGTAATAATGAAGAATTACAAACTGTTTAATGAAAGTAAATTGCTAATTCCATAAATATATGTGATACTTAATTAGTATACGAGCCTTATTTATTTACATTTTAATAAAAAACTAACAGTACTACACTCAGCACTATAACCGTAATTCAGGAATGCTGTTGTGAATACTACTTCGAGTCTTCAATCTTAAAAATTTCGTGTCATTTTTAAGTTAATGGGGGTTTTGAAAAACTGATGAAATGAATGAATGAAAAATCTGAGAGCTGGTTCTGAAAAATGTTCTCGTAGAGAACATACGACTTGTTTGTTTTCACTAAAATTATTTTATAATATCTGAAAAAGTTGAAGTTGAATTCAATGTGAATTTACAAAACTATTACAATTTTCATCAAAAAACTTCAGAAAATTTGTTTCAGAAAACAAATTTTCTTCAAGTTTATAAAGATTTTTCTCTACATCCATGTGTTTCATGTCAATATAATAATTTGAATCCTAAACTGTAATTATATAACTATCACAAACAACAGATCCATGGAATTATTTCCAATTGGAAAATAATTTGTAGATGACTTCAACTTCAATTATCAAAACAACGATTATTCCATGAATATAATACGATGTCACTAATTCAAGCTAATAGTCATAAAGTCAGGCGACAAAATGCCATATACAAAATAATTTCAGTCAACGATGCACTAAAATCAGGAATTATACACCCAAAACGAATAATTTCAGTATTCAATCTGCAGATAAAATCATTGTTCACATACCTAATGTACTTCGAAATCCATAAACGTTTAAACCACCTGCGGAAATGTACCAGATAGAGCTTTGAGTAATGTGAAAAGGGCTGGAAAATTATACGATCCGTATAATAACATAAGTTTGAAACGACCAGTTCTTGGCACACGCCGGCTTCTTCCAATATTGTCAAAGTTCGACATGAGCTACATGTATAGGAGGGCTGTTAAAGATTGCCGGTGATATCTAAAAGATAATGCAGTTTTCTATCGAGGAGTATAGTGCATAATTCAATTGTGAGAGTGACGATAATAAATGGATAAATAAGGCCACTTGGTTCTCAGGTATGCTAGCAAAATAGCCACCTATCTCAGGCTTAGTGATTAGCGATTTACACTGTTCAATGTTAGTCGACCTTCTAATAACTGCCATCACGAATTATTTTGATATTCTGGAAAGACGGTTTGGATCAACTAACCTCCTCTATAATTATATGTGTATTTTTGTTCTGTATCCGTTCGGCAAATTCATTGAATTCATTATTGTAAATTCCTATGAATATTTTCGGAAAAAAAACTCGATTTGTATTGGGTTTTCACACAAATGAATATTTTTAGAATGCAAAAGAAATTCAAGAAAGGTCATATTCACACATTTGATGATCAACTTTTATGAGAGGATTCATAGATTTGTTACAGAGAGATAGATCTGATGGATTTAGAATCATAAACTAAACGCTTCGAATCATGTATATATTGAAAATAGGTAAATATAATAGGTATATAAAAATAATGTAACATAAAATATTCGTGAGGACCACGGAGTGGGCAACATCTAGTGTTATGATATGAACGTCATAATTTTAAATTAACAAACGTTATATTTCGTAGAAACGTCAATTAGAAAAATCTTTGTTTTTCTTGAGATATGCAAGGCCATTTTGCGACTACCGTCCTGTCAAATATTTCTCTGGGTTATAACTATATGTATGGTCTATGAAAGTGCTATGAAAATGCTTCTTCAGGCGTGTTCAATATAGTGAAATACATGTGCGGTTTTGTAAACTGTCTCATCTCACAATAAAGTCTTGCTGAAATACGTTATGTGTTGTACAGAAAAATTTAAATTATCGCTTTCGATGAATTCGAAACATTAAAAGGTTGAACCAAGACATGAAATTTTATTAAAGAGAATCTTTCAGAATTTTGTCACCCCACACACTACACCCAACCGGCGAAGCGAGAAAGACCTCACCGAGCCTCACCTCTATTAATGAATATAAAATAGTGCCGTTCCAGAGCAATTACACCGCGCCCCGAATGTACATATCCTTAGCGAAATGGGGCGCCGTATCACATACTCGAAGCGTCGAGTGGCGACGCTATTAAGGGCAATATCTTGGTGATTAAGGGCGAACACACACGCCGCCGACTATGCCGATACGTCATCTTAATAAACAGGACGATTAATTTTCATGGCCATCTAATGTGTCTTTATAATTGGTCTGGTGGAGTGGAGTGGCTGGCCGTTTATGTCGCATGATGTTACTCTAAAATTCACATTGCTTTTTCACCCTATATGACGTACTAAGTATATACATAGGAATACTGTGATTTTCGGGGTGAGTAAATATTATAAAAAATGAGTTCTAGATGTTCTTGAATTTTATCAAACGAGCCCCATTTTCATTCTTCTCAATAATATGAACGTCTGGGGACGACAAGATCTCAAACTTTCTTGAATAATAGCGCGTACAGTATTGAATTATATTCAACATTCTATGCTCAACTTCTTTCACAAACGTTTTATCTGACCTGAGCAGCATCATAACAGACAAATTCGAGGACAACTCTTTTAAATTGAATCAAACTTTCGAAGTCAGATTCAATAACTCTCTTCATGATTTCTTTATTTATTTCTATCCCTTGGCGTTCTCAGATATTTCCGTGTCGATTGGAAAACCATTTTAATATAAAATCTCGCTATCTATTACAAAGGTTAGAATTGAAATAAATACTGTGACCAATGTTTTATCATGATTCAAGAAGTAGAGGTAATACTCACATAGTGCGTTGTATGACACAAATTCTTGACAAAATGGCACGACACCTCAAGAAATCATTTTAGAGTTCAAAAAACACTCGGAAGTGTGGTGAACACTCAATATATATATGTTCTAACAATAACCCTAATTGAAAAAATTATACTCATTTGAAGTAAACTTTGGTTATATAATATACTTCGAAACCCTTTTGAAATGGAACACTTGTATACAATACAACTAGTCGATCAAACAAACAGGATCAATCAAAATCAGACGGTTTTTTTCTGATCCTGGGAAATCCGCACAGACGAACTAACAAAGTGAAATAAAACAGTAGCGGTCGGAAAGAACCGAACATGGTTTTCCTGGAAACATTTATGAGGGTCGTTTGAGAGGATAACCGTGTTAGTTCCTGTTATAACCCGTATTTTCTAGCCAAGCTGCTTAACAAAACTTTTACGATCATGTCTGGGATTCGTAAATATTAAACGAGTGTTTATTTTCACGTAAAGAATGAGAGCACATGCCCTTTTTTCTCTCGGTGTCGCCACCATGATAATAGTCAACTGTGCGCTCTGTCTAGATGGAGACGAGCAAACATGCGAAATTGTAAGCAAACAGAAAAATGACTAACCATTTTTATCGCGGCTGCACTAAGCACTTCGAGTGAAGTGTTTTCCTTACGAAATGGATTTGTGACGCGTCATTGCTTTTGAAAGAGTCGACTGCGATCTCCAGATGATTAATTTAGATTAGACGATCTAAATATAATAACAGACGTTTATATTCAAATGAAAAAACAGCACTCGATTTATCTATAATCTTGAAGAAATCGCTGGAAAATTTTACACCACTGGACTAAATTATGGACTGAATAGTAACACTTCCAAGGCTGTCCTTGACAGCATAATAGATAGTTTAATCTCTTTATTGAATATATGTTTCACTTCGGGTAGGCTTCCAAATTGTAAACATTTTCAAAAAAAAATATTTCAATCCAACAATATGAGAGAAATTGCCCAGAATTGAAGAGCTATTTCAAATTTGAATGTAGACTAGTCTCACTGGGCAAGTCGTGCCACTCTGATGGCACTGAAACGACATAAAACCAAATAATGGTGTCATGGGACATTCCGATATATACAATTATATTACAGTATGGGAAATTCAATATCGTTTTCTGTATTTGGTCAAATGATCTACACGATTGTAAACGATATCAAATTAATATTATTTTTTTCATAAAACAAATTTAGATTTCCAATCTAAAATTGTATACACAAAAAACTGATTTATTTTGAAAATTTAAGAAAGGTTCAATTCGCAGGATGCGAATCTAACTATAAAATATAAATGGGGTTAAAATCAGAAGTAGTAGTATTCCGTCTTAAATAGAAACTGATAAATGTATTCCATATTTGCATATCAATGCAATATTCAAATACAGTTTTTTTTTAAAATTCTTGCGAAAAAAGAAACTTTCTACTTCAGTTCCGACAGTGGCACTCGGTGAGTGCTACTGTCTGTGCCACTGCCGCAGCACTTGAGAAGGTATAAACCTTATAGAGTCTCTATACTAAAAACAACTAGCTCTTACATTTATTGAAATAAAAAAATTAGCGGTCATGGCGCAAATCAAAAAGTATATGCAAACAATGAGACTTACTCAGTGAGAAATATATTATAACTATTTTTATATTCAGGAGCTACAATACACGGATCAGCCAGTTAATGAGGACGACAAAGATTAACCAACATGTATACCGATCATATATTTTGTATACCAAAGGTATACAAAAAACCCCAGAGACAAAATCAATATTGTCCAGGACACTCACAAATCGATAAACGAAAGCAATCGAAACGTATAGAGAAACTGAGATAGGGACTTTTAGCCTGATAGACTCAGGGCTCTAGAACTCTGCTATTGTTATGCCGCTGATTAGAATGCTTTTAATAAAAAAAAATCCACTAAGAAAGTGAAGTAATGAATTGATCCAATATTAAAAAAGTTTTCATCTCACCTCAAGAGATTACAATTATTACCTTTATGAAAAATTTTGTGATTCGCTCCTACAAACATTTTATCTAATTTGAAACAGAGAAATACAAAAAAATTACAATCACATAAGAAAGACATCGGAAGACCTATTGATCATAGTACAGAAGAGTGTAGGAGAGAAGCAGACGTAATAATCTAAAAAATCCGACCAGAAATAGTCCCTAATCCACTCTGTGCATTTTCAGTATTATTTTATGCAGCCAGCGGTACACAACATGATCATTTAATATTAATACTAATCCATGTAAATGTTCCGAGGAATTTCCGTACAGAGGAAAATATACGGCGTGCCGCTTCACGCTTCCGCCACATTTAACAAAAATACGATGCAGAATAAAACTCGATTAAATAGTAACGTTTCGAGAGCAAGGGGGAGAGAGAAAGTTAAAGCGTTAAGAAACGCACCCCTCGTCCTATCTCCCCCTGCGACCCCTTTTACGTTCTTTAGTTCGAGAACAGCAGGAGCAGCTAATATAAACGTGTACGCTTTTTGGGGAAAAGGAGCAATTTTGGAGGAATACATTTTGCAATTAAGGTGAAGTTGGAAATTTATATCGCACGATTGCGATAGAGCCCGAATATCGCCTGAGATAGACCCGAGAACATCTCTTGGCTCTCTAGAGTATACCACCAATTCCTGCATACACTTCACCTCTAGGAATAGTCTCATCTCGAGACTGACATCTATAATATAGTAGATGGTCCATGTTTTCTTTGAAGTTTAAATTTTATTACGCCTACCGTAAAGGAGTGGGTTCATCTTCAAATAGTGGAGCTCGGGTAATTTCAGAGCTTTAGGATGCGTCGTAGTGAATACATTACTATATTTCAGTACGTCAATTCTTTTTTTACGATATGCAGGCCAAATTATAGTGAAACATGTAGAGTTTGTTCGGTATTACTTTGACAATACAACCTACACTGTGGTGGCTATAAAAGTTGACCGAGGAAATATGAAAACCAGGATAATATGATAAATCCGCACAAAATGTATATTGATTAGCAATGACAGAAAAAAATAAGCAACAATTAAAAGTAATTCGTACAAATTAGCGATATGACTGCAAACTCATATAACAATAGAAAAAAATCTTAATTGTTTGTTTAAAAATTGGTTGCCAAAAAAATAATGAAATAATCTCTCAAAACTGCTTTACATATCCAAGCTCTTGCTTCTCACTGGGAAGCTTCTTCGGGGCCTATAATTTATTAAGCTATGGATTTTTTTATTAGTCAAAATCAATGTGTCTCCTAATTATCAGGTCACTCAGGTAGACGAAGCTGCCTCGTGGTGACTAATGATGTCTCTAACCCGAGGTGACCTGGCTTCTGTTGTGTGGCTGTCTTCTGATGATGACTCTGTGCATTTGTGTTGTTTTTGCAACCTGCATTTGGCTAAACCGAACTGATGGCAGGTAATCTGTTTTTTCGTTAACTAGCTATCGCCCCCTATATCAAAAGTCGAAACTTGTGCGAGCTAAGAACTAACGAGGTCTTACCTTTTAATGTGTGATTCCTAACACAGGTTGAAAGATAGGAAGTGAAAATTGATAGTTCGGCCTTGCGGTTCGAACCACCCGTTCACATAGTAGAACAAACCACCCACGTCAACCTACCAGGCTATAGTCCCACACTAATGATTCAGAAACACGTGTCTGCGGTTTGAAAATTTTCTGAGTGTTCAATTCTTGAATTTTCTTTCTGATTTTGATTATGATACATACAGCGTGGAACATAAGTACGTTAAATAAGTTATTTGCACGAAATTCGGTACCTGGAGTTTTTTGACGTCGGAAATCATAATTTCGTATTAATTTTCATGTAACATCTGGAGGGCGCTGCGTACGCTATCATTCTTTATTTCAAATTGCCCTAACTTATTTGACAGTAAACTTTTGGTACTGTTCATGAAAAAACCTAATTCCCACACCTCTTCCAAGTAAAAAAGGTACAACTCCTCAACAACCCTGAAGGTGATCGTTTTCGAGATATTTACAATTTGAAATAAATAATGACAGCGTACGCAGCGCCCTCTAGATGTTACATGAAAATTAATACGAAATTATGATTTCCCACGCCAAAAAACCCCGGGTACCGGATTTAGTGCAAATAACTTATTTTTTGCAAGAGTTATTTTCAAAAAGCGAACATAAAAATTCAATTTCAATACACTTATGTTTCACCCTGTAAATATATATCTGTTTTCCCTCGTTTTGATAATTTTAACTGATCTATATTAAACAAGTAGATTCCATAATGTTCACAGTTTACATTTATACCACCCCATTTTTGGTTGACCTGAGGAAAAAAATTAAAATTTACGAAATCTTCGAACTCATTATTTCGGGATGATGTAATAGTCATTGATTTCACATACTGAATTTTCGAGAACTTGTTCGACGTTCGAATTATAACAAACTTCTGTATATGTGATAGAACTTCTGTATCAACAAAAATTGTATTGCCATTCATGAAAATGTAAAGTAGTGTCTTAAAAGGAAAATGTCAGTCATTGAGTACAATTATCGATTATATACCATTTCACTGTCATGTAGTAACTCAATTAAAGATTATGGTGTATATTTTGATCAAAATTTGTCTTTTTCCAACCACATTAGATCGAAAAAAGTGAAGCATCGAGAATCTATGGCTTTATAGTTTGCAATTGTAGATCATTTTCAAACATATATGACCTAATTACCCTTTATGTAGCTTACGTAAAGCTCCATGGTCTCCATTGCACAATTGCTATAATACATTAATTGATAAAGTTCAACGTCGTTTCCTAAAGTTCATTTACGAAGGTACTGACTCACATTGTATTTGAATCGCTGGAGATTGAATCCATTCGGAAAAACGTTCTCAGGGAGTTTTTTCCACATAAACGCAGTTCTCCAAATGAGAGAGTTCTTAAATAGTGAAGTTCGAGGTGTACTGAGTTGAACCTCAAAACGATGAGCAGTCACAGTCCGTCGATATGTGCCGCTCTTGGTGGAATAAAATGTGCCAAGTCACTTGAACACTTTCTGTTAATGTATCTATAAAAGAGAGACAAATCCCCAAACTTTCTTCGATGCTCCAGACTATCAAGGTTGCAATTACTTCTAGATCCTCATTAAGATTTGCAATGTCCTGCTGCCAGTGAAGATGTGCATCCGCAGCCGATGTCCTGGAATCCAAATGGAATGACGAGACAAGTGCTGTCAATCCCTAGGGAACACCAGCATTGATGGTTCAAGTATTCGAGAAATATCCATCGACGGTCACTTACAGGGAACCTTCTTTCAGGAAGCTGAAGAGCCACACACAAACATGATCCGCTATAGCATCGAAATTTAGCCAGCAAATCCTCAAGCCACACACGGTCAATGGCCTTAGAAATATCAAGTTCAATACCTCTTGACTCTCCATGTTTCTCGATTGCGTTATTCGCAATGGGTGACATACGATTGAAGGTAGCCTGTTGATTTTTTTTCAAGAGCCATATTGATGATCGCTCAAGATGTTGAAGCCTTCCAAATATTCAAGGATATGGTGGTTTACCGCCAAGATTTTGATATTACTGATAGCAAAGCGACTGGTCTATAGTTATTTGGAAAATTTCTTTTGTTTTTTTTTGGATCCCTTGGGAGCTGTCTGACTTGTCCATTTAGTCCAAGTCTCCAGAAAACACTGCAGCCTCTTGGGGTTATTGCGTTTATTCTCCCATCTTCTCATGTTCGTCATATTCTTCTGAACGTAATTTTGTACGTCCATATATTGCGTGCCTCCTGTGATTCAGTGCCTCACATTCGCATAAGATGTGTAGAGCTGTTTCTATCCCTTCGTTGCAGCTGAGGTATCCGTTTTACAGCCCCATTTTATTCAGGTGTCCTTTAAGCGGACAATGACCGGTTAGTAACCCTGTTATTATTCTGTGCCGATCCCTACTATATTGAAGTAGTTCTTCGGTTCTTTTCTCGGACGTTTCCCTAATAAAGGTTCTACTGTGTTTGTTGCCAGGTACTTTTGTCCAGTACTCTCTGTGCTTCTTATTGGTCCATGTTCCAATCTGGTTTCGTATCAATGATTTTGGTACCCCCAGAGCTGGTTCAGGACATATATATGAAGTGGATGATCCGCGTCTAGCGCATTTATCAGCTTTATCACTACATGTGATTCCTGAATGCCCTGGCACCCAGTACAACGTTAATTTGTTTCTATTTGCAAGTTCATTCAGTTCTTCATGGCATTCCCAGACCAATTTTG
>WOGO01001035.1:4553-19707 GCA_015342085.1 Leptinotarsa defecta | reverse complement strand
TGCATAAATATCTGATGGATCTTTTTTGTAGAGAGAATACCATATTGAAACGAAATTTTGCACAATTTCCCCAGAAACAAATTCCATAATGTAAATAGGACTCATTTTGGACAAAATAAACTGATCTCATGATAGTAGTGTCTAACTCTCTTGCAACAACTCTCACTGGATGACATCCTGTTGCTAATCTTTTAGATAAGTAGTCGACATGAGAATCAAATTTAGATTTTCATCAATGAAGAGCTCTAAAAATTTGTTTTTCTCTAAATTTTCAATTTTTACATTTTCAGTGTTACATCTAAACGTGACCACATTTGTTTTGTTGATGTTGAATGATAAAAGATTGGAATTGCACCACTTTTTCACCCTTCTTATGTCGACGATGATTTGATCAAGTAAATTTGAGACAGTATTGCTATGCCAAAGGATAGTGGTGTCGTCAGCGAAACATGTGAATTTATCACTTATGTCAACATACCTACAGATATCATAGATATCTATAGGTGTGAAGAAGAAAGTATGACATCGGGTCGTTTTTAACAATTATTTTTTCAGCCAGTTTAGTTGCTACAGAACAATAAAATGAGTTCAATTCATCTGAGTTAAGAGTTGGCTTTTTTGACTCAGTCATATGCTTTTCTAATAATAATAATCTCTATTAATCCCAAGAAACAACAATGTTTATAACAGGGATAAAATTTAAAATAATGATTAAATAAATTATTTCAATATTAAATATCATTTGAATATACAGCACATAAATACATAAATACAAACACATATATACATACATATTTACATATATACACACATACGTATATAAATTTTTAAATTATAATGGTAATTAAAAACAAAAAAATGTAATATGGAGATCAGAATTTTAATTAGAGGAAGAAAGCAGAAACTTTTTCAATTCCGATTTGAATTTTGTTTTTTGTTTCATTTTTAGTTTCTCTGAAAGAATATTATATATTTTATCTCCTAAATGAAATATTGATTTCCCCCCAAATTTTGAGTGATATGATTTAACTAGTAGTTTTTTTGCTTGTCTTGTAGTATGATCATGGAATGTTTGAAACACTCCTGAGACAAATTAATAACGGCTCATTTCTTAGTGAAATCCACTTTTCTCGTGAAGATGACCCATAAAAAATACCACCTCAGTTCTATTTGTTGATGATACAATTGGTGTAAGAATTCACAAAGAAGATCCCGAAGCGATCTGTGAAAGAGTTCTGAATCAAGCTAAATCCTGCAACCCTGGTTCAAAGCAATTATCCATTTCTGATTGAGAGTAAAACTGTATCTTTGAACTTCAATAGTTTGAACAGCAGTAGCAAACTATGGCACTATCAAATTTTCATAATGTGAATAGTGATTCAAGCTAGTCACAACAAACAAATGCTTCAAGTGAAGGAGTGGCAAAGGCAGTTTGTGCTATAAAAAAATAAAGAGATGTAGTTGGCCAACAAGCAGCCTCAAATGTAGTGTCCGACTGAAACTGGTTTTAACGACCGAAACCGAAAACGAATTTTGGCAACGGTCTCAGTTTCGGCCGAAACCAAAACTTCTTTGCAAGGATTATGTTTTGAGGGGAAAATAAAGAAAACGTTATTATAATCAGTCAGTCTTTATTTTTTCATCTTTAAATAACAACGATATGCATTCTATAACATTTTTACTTATTGATAATCAACGTAACAAACCCTTATTAAAAAAAAATATTCACTGCATCTTAAAAATACTCAAAATAGGTGAGGTGTTTATTTGAGTGGGTGTAGATCCTTCTTTTGAATATTATTGATGGTTTTTCAAAAATATTAAACATAAAATTACTTATTTAAGTTGTTACGCAGTATCAAAATAGGTACTTAATATTTATGTAATAAACAAAGTAAATCACAAAATAAGTCTTGAGTCACGACATGATTAGGCACGTGGACGTGGCAAAATGTCTATGTCGCTTGTATGAAATTCAACGCGCCGAACATGACCGATCATAGTGCGGGAACTCCCGAATGCCGTTTCGGTTTCGGTCGACGGAAACCGAAACTGAACTTTCGGTCGGACACTACTCAAACGTATTACTTCCTGTTCCATCGACTTATATTTTATGGATTATTGTCCTGAGTGACTGAGCTCGAATTGATTTAATGAAAATATTCATTCTACAAAAGGTAGCAGTAGAAAACTCAACTTGCAAACCAATTTAACAGCTTCAACAGCTTGCCATCTCGATTTCGAAACTTTATAATAAAGGAATAACAAAATTTCTTTTTCAATGCTATGTAATTTCAATTGTAAGTTTCATCAATGATTTTACACTTTATGTATTGACGAATCCCTAAATGTATGTTTCTATATGACTGAATAAATATTATTATTATTACTTTTATTAAACATAATGACAGCGTTTTTTGGTTCATATTATCATTATTTTCCATTAGAAACAAACAAATGTCTAATTTATAGCCTTTTTGTCATACAAGTGTTGTTCTTTTAGCTCAATAATCAATTTTACATACTGATTTCTGGCGTGCAATTTTACTTTCACTTCTGACCATTTTCATGCAAATATTAGTTTAATATTCATGAGAGCTTTATAGGGGTATCACTTTCAAAATAATGATAATCAAATAACGATTTGACATTATTATAAGAACTTTAATTGTTTTAGTTCACTCATATTGCTGGTTTCAAATGCAAACATCACAAGGGGAGAAATATAAAAAGATTTGTCTTTAGAAAATATATCTTATCATAGTCTATGGTAGATTCAAATAACAATTTCAAGAATCAATGATTACATAATTTGAAAAATATAAGCTAACCTAATTTACTCTTCTTTGGAGCATTATGCTTGTCCTGCAGAAATCTCGCTCGTTACACAAAATGCAACATTTCCCAACTGGTCACATTTAAAGCTATTTTATTACAATGAAGACTTTTGTGCAGACTACAGAAGAAGTACAGTAAGAAAAAGTTACATTTTGATTTTCCATAAATTACTTTGAAAATGTTTAAACCGGAGAAAAGTGTTCAGAAGTCTTGCCTTTTCCACTAGTGGAAAAAATAACATTCTGCGTTTCTCTTTGAAGTTTAGTTTTGAAAACAAATCGTGGACTTTGCACTTCAATTAAATCTACCTGAAAAATAAGTGTTTTATAATTGTCAAACTATTCACATTACTATTTCACATTTATGCATTGAAAAGTTGAAAATATAGAGTGATTATATTCACATTATTGGCAGTATTGACGTCTTAAATCACCCATTTCGAAACTTTCATAGTATTTGTTTTTCTTCAGGTAACACTTTAACTCAATACGATGCACATCTCCTCATGATGCTAAAGAGTGGAGCACTTCTAAAACCCGCTAGGAGAAGTAAGGTCTCAACTTAGTATTCATTTCTCAATATCATTTCAAATTCATTCATTTTTCAGATGATGGCAGTTTATTGAATAATCAGCTACAATCAGAGAAGCCATATCAATTATGCTTATATAGCCTACTTCATACAACATTTTTTCAACCACTTAACCCCATGAAAACTTTCATTTTCAACTCTACCACTCTCGCGTCAAAGCTATTCTTTGGATTTGTTGGCCATGAGCTGCATAGTCCGTTTGACGTTTCATTTACAAGTAAAGTTCACATCACTGTAGGCAAAACATCCAGCATTATAACTTGCAGGACTTGACCAACAAGACCAGAAAATAGATTTTACACAGTTTTTTCTTGCCATGAAATACTACACTCTTTGTTTGAAAGTGGTTGAATGTTTCATGCTGAATTTCATTAGTTCGGACTTCCATTGTCTAATGTGGCTAATATGACATTGTCTAATCAGACAATGGGCATCTTTCTATCCTATCCTCACTGTGATACCTTCTCCTCTGCTCTTTGAATTGGGAAATTATCAAGTAAGACACATCACTAAAAAGTAACTCTATAAGGAATTCATCTATGTGACTGATTAGTACATAACTTTTCATTCTGGCGCCCTCTTGCGGAAAAATAAAATCATCAAGTAACTGCAGAAATGCTCCAAAATATCAGACTTTTCGAGACGTATACTCATCTGTTTCATTTAATAGAGAATAGTCCGAACACTTAAGTATTGTAAATTATTATAGTTTGAATTTATTGAAATTATACACAGTTCTTCATTTTTTGTACATACAATGCACATTTTTTCAATTTTAATGTTTTATAACTTGTTCACATTATCTTTTAAATGAAGTATCACAATTTGAAATACTTAGCAGTTGTTTTTCTAGCAAGAGTACTTTCCCTATTCAAATGGGTAATGGACACCAATGCACGGGGAAGGAGATATGACAGTTGAATTTATGACAGAAAGCTGTCACTCTTGAATTAAAAGTCGACAGGTTTTTGCATTTTTTCTCAACAACCGAGTTTTGAAGATAATTGATCTGTTTTGTTTTTAATGCCATAATCCATAATCCAAATCCATAATCCAATTTTTAATATAGGAACATAGGCTTCATCAGTGATGAGTGCGTTGACTATGACAAAGGTTATATCTTGAAGTCAACGCACATACCACTGATGACTTCTGCCGCAGTAGCAAACACAGTGGTATTTCCATTTAACCACGATCTACCAGCTCGTATTTTGTTTTCTATAATAAATTTTTCAATGTTTGACATTGAAAGCTAAGTAAATTTTCTACATTATGTATGACAAGAAACTGCAACCTAGTTTAATTCCTGTAGCACTAGGAGGATAATTCATCGTTCCTATTTTTGATGTGAATGATTTATTTAAGAAAGTGAAATAGTTCTGCTTAAAATATTTTAGACCTTCAAATGAGTTTTAAATACTTTTTATTAAGTATCCAGGACTTTGGTCCCAGTTGGGGACCAATTTTTCATTACTATCATCACCTATAAATAAATTCTTCTAGTCGCGCTTCCCTCCCTAAAGATCCGCCCCTGCTTTTGAAAATCATCTAGAGTTCCCTTTATGGCGGCTGAGTAGCCACGCCAAAGCGTAAACTTCCATAACATTTCCTTAGACCTCATAATATACTCAGAAATTTTTTAAATCTTCAAACCTTGTGGACAATATGAATATACCTATCAATACAATGAAGGTCAACTACAATATAAGTCCATTAATTGATGAATGTTGAAAATTTTAGCAAATAAAATGCCTGACATTTTACAGACAGTGAACGCCACTGCAGCTTTGGCTCCATTTTGATTATTACTTTTGTCTTTGGATTTATTTTCAGGATAAATCGTTCTTTTCTTTATCATGAAATATATATCTCAAGGTTGTAAGCTACAAGACTTGTATAATCTCAGGAAATATAAAGCAATAATTCCATGCATAGACATTCTCCCTCTCACTTCCTAATCAAACAAATGTGAAGTGTAAACAAAAACATATCCATGCCTGCTATCTGTCCTTGGATAATCGAATAATATTCTTACCAGATTATGATACTGCTGATAGATTCTAGAGATGAATTCTTTATTCCGTTTTTAATGTCACAATACAGATTGTTCGCAAAATATTTATTTCCGTACAATCTACCACGCTTGTCAAGAAGCAAGCATGACTCAACAAACTAGACTGTCAATAAGTGTCGTTCACTTGCGTAGTGTTTTGAAACAGTTATGCTAAAAAAGAATCAAATAGGCACCAGAAAATTCACTTGTTTTCTAATCACAACACACTGATGTAACACTTGCTTGAAATTGCTAATAACACTCCGTGGGAATGAATTCAATAAACGGTTGTCGCTTCTCCAAAATATGGAGACCAAAAACATTCAGGAATTTCACCGAAATTTCACCTCGAGCATCGAATTCGCGAATACCCACTTTGTTCTAGCTCGTGGACCGAGGTTGACGAGAATAACGTCAGATTACGGATGTCCTTCAATGTAGACAAATACCGACACGTGACAAAAACAACACATTACGTGAATGAGCGAGGGAGACACTCTTGGAATGTGATTGTACACAAATTCCTACTCTTGGAAAAAAGTGGACAGTTACAAGAATACTAGAAAACTGGCTGAAGTGATAACAAAAAATAATAATATTTGTATGATATATGACATCTGTTGCTTTTTCATTTTACTGTACTTTATTTCATGGGCGTATCAATATAAATTCGGTCGACACTAAATTTGTAATATTTAACAATATTTATACAGCATCTCCAAACGAACACGAATCAGCTGTTATCAGAAACTGCTCAGCGTTTTAGAAAATCGGGACTGATGGCTTTTTGACTGAAGCTTGTTACCAATAAATCTACACAAAATAGTTCAATGGCAGAGAGTTCGTTTAAAATCTCTTGAAATTTTCTCTACAGTAGCCTTCAAATTGTAAAATTCTAACAATTCCATCAATAAATTGATATTAAACAACATTTTCAAATACAAGCTTTTTTATCAGCTCTAAAAAGAAGAATATATAAACGTTGAATTAAAACATCCCATCAACTTATTACATTACACAATTCATATGATATAAAAGCTTGTCGAGAGATTTATCTATTTTATAAAAAATCTGGGGTTGATTCAACTCAAAATTAGAATTTTCAATAAATTCATTTTATGCCAGAGGTAGCAAATATTTGTTATTAAAAATAGCATAACCTAATGGATACGGTTTTCCTCAAAAGGTGTACCTACGAACAAACAAATTACTTTCAAACCATTTCCTTCGATCATACAAAGGGAATATGATTCACAAAATAACTCAACAATCGAATCAGTTTCAATATAGTTATATAATATTAAACGACGTTTTAGAAACAATAGTGTTAGGTTAGGTTAGCTCCTAAGTGAGTGGGACTATTCGACCTTCCACCGCAACCCACAAGGGTTTATTGTGGCTCACACCTATTCACAATAGTGTAGGATAATCCATCAGTTGTTGATAACATTGAGTGGTATTTTAGTAGGAACTGATAATTTTTTGGACAAACGGATATAATTATTTCATTTATGAATCCACTGCTTCTAGAAATATGTATGGCAAAGGTTTTCTAGGGGTTTTTAAGGCTATACAATGAATTTTTCATAACAATTTTGGGTAACAATCTCACACTAACATTTTTCTAGGGGACTTTTTTGTTAAAATTTGTTTTTCCGTTAACCAGCTTACCTTGGCTTTCCTGATCTCTGTTATTATTTTATACTTATCAAAGCATACAACATAACAATTTTTTCTAATACAAAAGGTAATTTAATTACTAATTTTCTCTATAAAATCATAGGACCTTAGTTTACATGACAGTAATAAAATTAATTAATAACCATTTCTATTACATGTAAGTTTCGAAATTCTTGCTTTTCTTTCTTTGATTTTTTACAAAAAATTCAGTAAAATATATCAGACGGGTATAAAACACAATGATAAAATCAATCTTGATTTAGAGATTGTAAAAAAATTGTAGGAAAACACTCAATCTCACCAACAAAATAATGATATAATTGATATATCTTATTTTGTTATATTACGTATTTTGTGGAGTAGAGAATAGTACAATGAATTTAAAAATTCAATAAAAAACAATGTTCTTAATATGTCTCTTTCTATAATTTTCGAGAATAGAATTCGAGAGAACACAATAATATGTGTATAGGAAGTAGGCTGGAGAGTTCTGAATAATACCCCAAATTTTTGTACCTTCCAATTCAAATTAAACAAACTTATTTCATACCATGAATTACATATTGTCATTAATATCAATCACAGTATAGTACTTTCAAATGATCTCGTATGTTCAACAAATTTTTTAAAAATTATTCCACGTCTTCCATAAAAATTTCATTCGCCTTGGTCGAACCACCATGCAATAGCCAGTGACTTTTTTTGGCTCGATCACCTTGTTTGCTCAGATGTGACAAGTCAATTCTAGGCACAAGCTGTTTATCTTTGTAGCAACCGATAGAAATAGGTAGTTGCTTTTCCGTGATCAATTTCTTACTCAAACCCTTCTTCATCGTTAGAGCCTTACCGAATAGGAATACTCGTCAGCTTCTTCATCAACTGTAATCTGCCGAACTAAAACAAAACCCTAGGTGTAATCTTCTTCCCGAAGCGCGTTTCACCAATCAAGTAGACGTTATTAAGAAAATAATTTGTCATTTTTATAAATAACAAGATGATATATCAATTATTTTTTCGGCAAATTAGTCGAAAATTTTTCGCCAACTTACAAAGAGTGGTACGTAAAAAACTAGTTTCAATGCTAAAAATGAATGTAATTTTTTTAGTATAAGAAGAAATGTTGATAAATTCCTGACTTTTTACTTTTCATCACATACATTCTATCTTTAAATATTATAATTTTGACAATGACAGTGGTTATTAGGAAGGAATATAGTTCCATACAGAACTAAATCAACTACACCATACGTCAACATACATTCAATTTTTATTTTTATCGCTGAAATATTACCTTTGTATATACAAAGATATTACTATTTTAGACAATGATATTAATGAATGATTTCATAAGAAAATGCGACATCTCGTGATAATTATAATTAATTGCAGAAAACGAAAGACACAGATTCGTTTCAGTGTTCTGTGACAATGTACCTTTTTGTGGCTAGTGGCATCTACCGCTACTCGCTAGAAAACTAGATATGAGAATGTACTTAGTACTTATACAGGAGAGAAATCATCGTCTATGGATACAATGGAGAATCTATAAATATGTACGAAAACTGAAGCAAACTTCTATTTTCAACAGTAAAAGATTCAGCAAATTTTTTAATTACAAATAATTTTCACATTAGGTTATGCGCAAGGTGTTCTTACTTATGTCTGAGCCTCTTATAATCCTAATAAAAAAAAGTTTTGTTCTATTATTCATGGTATACAAAATCACTGAGCATTTTATAATTTTTAATAATATTTCTATGTTTTTCTTGTTTTAATCAGGTATCCGAAGAAAATGGTAAATATCGGCATAGTATATAATCCTTAGACAATGCTTTAAAGTACTATGGTATAGGACAATTCATTATATTTTTGAGAAGTTACCTGTAACACAGTTTTTACTAATTCTCAGTAACGGCATCTATCATCAATGAACTGTACAAAATATCGATTTTTTTTTATTCACTTGGTGGTACAAGTAGTCCAGTCCCAGTGGTATCACGACGGCAATACAATTTTCTTGGCCATATCTCTGCCCATGTTCAATTTTGAAAATAGGATTTCACTAAAATAATGGAAACATTTCAGGTACGGTCGGAATCATACTGTACTGGATTTTCATATTTTTGATTTTGATTGCTTCTTTTACATTCGAAGTTTATTTCACAATAGAATGAAAAAAATGATCAGCAATATTTGAATTTGGCGGGTTTTTAACGCCACCTCGATTTCGAATTTGACAATACAATCTTGTTTTTAGTTTCAAAGAATTCCCGTACGTTTGGTAGCTTGTGATAAGATGGAGCTAATATTTTCATAATAGAAAAGGTCAGTAAGTTTGAAATAATATACTCTACCGTCATTCGAGTTCCTTAACAAGTCACTAACAAAAAGAAGATGTTTTTAATTTCCTCTGATTTGTATTACATTTCAATTTGCACGTCTGGCTTGAATGATGCCGCTGCAAGTAGCTTGCCATTTTGTAAATTATGACTATTGTTTATTTTTTTGGAAACTATAGTCAAATATGCTCTATCAACACTGTTATTACCAAATATCAACTAATAAAGGGCGGAAGTCTTCTGTTCCAACAATTAATAGGAGAATGTCTTTTATTTTTTTAGGTTATGATTTAAATGAAAATGGGTGAAAGCAAGCAAGTCCGGGTGGACAACTGGGGAATATTCTTCCTCCAGCGACTACAACTATTTTTCAGTAAAACCGATTACTGTGATCTAACTTTGCAGTTCGAGGGTAATGTCCAGCTGAAAGTACATAGACTCGTAATGAATGCTTGTACGGAATATTTCACGTTTTTGGAGCAGACTTGTCCTGCTCTCGAAGAAAATACCATACTCATGCCTTCGGATCTTCAGTCTGATGTTATTGTGCCCATAGTGAATTTTATGTATACAGGTATGTAAAGCAACAATACAGTTTTTGTATTCAGTTTTTGTATTTTGTACAACTACAAGGTTCTGGGTAATTATTCAGATACTTATCTAGTGCTTTATTTTTGTCCGCTGATCTCAAGTCTGAAGTCAGAATGTGGCATTCTGGTTTGCTTTCAGAGATAATGTCATCCAAATGTCAAAAAATCTACTATTTCAGAAACTTCCTTCTCATAATAAAAACCTGTAAAATGATACATAAAAAGCGTTGAATTGCCTCAATTTTTTTTCCAACAAACTGCATCATAGTTGTTCATATGGGTAACTAAAAGATAAGAAATGATCATGCTTTTCTGTCACTCGATATGTTCCTTCCACAATTCAAAAGAAGTCTGAATTAAGTATTGTACCTATTTTCGGAAATTGATGAACATGTCCGTTTTTGTATGCACAGATTTAAAATGTCAAACTGAATACTATATGGTTATCTAATAGCTAATAATTTTTACCTTCTTTTCTGTCATTGAAGTATGAAAGTAGACACAACTTATTCAGCATTCTTTTGCATTGATAATTAGAAATGCCGCCTTCTTTATCTGTCACTTAATATGTACTTTCTTCAATTGAAAAGAGGTTGACTTATTAAGTTGTATCTATTTGCTGAAATAAATGCATATGTATGTTTTGAAATAGAGGTGATTGCTTTTCCCGCTTTTTTTTTAACGATCACTGTTCTCAAAAGCTCTATTCATTTGAACATAACACGCTTTGTTCAAGAAACATGTTCTTTTGAACACAACAACAGAATATAATTATTGTATAAATCATGTTATATTATATTTAAATGATCAGTGTTGAAGGAAAAATAACTCATAGTTGAAAATTATAAGCATACAAAATTACAATGATTTAATATTAGCCCGTTCTTACTAATAAACCATACTGTCATTTAGAATGTGTTTTTTAGAAACCAATATTTCTGATTCAAATTGAAATTAGTACTGTTTATAGTGTGTGTAATTGTTTCATGTAAAAAGAAGGCTAAATCAACTAATTGTATTTATTTGCAATTATGAACAAATATGTGAGTGAGCCGCAGCATTATGTTTATGTTTTAAGTCACAACTAAGTTGCAACTTTCAGGTGGGTTTATCTCTGAAAGTAGACAGGAGAGACACATTTTGACTTCAGATTCGTGTATTAAGACCTAATACCCAGATATAGACAATAATCAAGTCTTTGAATAACTCGCTGAACTATAAATTGTATATTATTCATTCTAGTAAGCTTAAAAAAATAATCTTCAGTTCAAAAGAAATTAACAATGTTCAGTTTAAAAAAAATCATAAAATTTTCTTGGGAATCACTTATATTATTCACTCAAGGAATATTCAGAGTATGCAAAACAAGGGGGGAATGACTATGATGTATACCTAATGAACTCGTAATAATTTCATTATTGTATTGTTTTTTTTCAATATATGAACTGTTTAAATTTCTATTTTTTCTATTTTTATTAATTTGTATGCATACATATACTTTATTTGATAAATTAATTTTGCTACTTGCGTATGCAGCTGGTATAATGTAGCCTAATAAACTATTCTATTCCTCTATTCTAACATAAATTATTTTCAATTGAAATAGGTATGCTGGAATTCCGTACATCTATTTTTGAGAAACTGTATAAGGCAGCAGAGTTGATGAACATAACTGTCCTAACCAAGCTGCTTGAGGCACAGGAAATTCAAATTCAATATGCGAAATCAAAATTGGAGAATAAACCCAAAGCTGGACTGAAAAAAGCCACTCCAAAATCTTCTTTTTCAACACCTGACTTACCGCCTACTTTGCCTGGTAGAAAAGTCCCTGTTTGGAAGAGGAAAAATGCTCCCCCTACCATTTCCACTCCTTCATCACATAATGCCTCACAGCAGAGCTTTTGTGATGAACCGAGGCATTCGGTTCCATCTGATCCTTTGTGTATCCTTGATAATACACCTAAACCAACCCGTTTTGAGTGGCCTGAAGATGATCTACCACCCATTGATTCCAGTTTTGAGGATATTTCATTGACAAGTAAACCATTGTTGACCAAGGAGGAAGAAGAGAAGGCCCAGCATTGTTTTGATGACCTTCGAAACAACGTTGAAATTATACCTAGAAAAAATGTATCAAGAGCTTCTAGTAGTAATATTATTAGCAATATTAACACTAAAGTAGTTGAGGATTTTGTTAAGGAACAAAAGATCAGGAGTACCATGTTTGAAGATGGTAAGTTGAACGAAATCCTTTTCATTCTGTACAAGTACGGTTATAGTTTCCTGTTATCGATGTTATAATTTTAGTCATACGGACGATTTATACAAAGGGTGAAAAGTGCTACGCCTTAGGGTTATGTAAATGAATGGCACTCTCATTAAATAGACTGTTTTCTATCAATGTTTAAAAAATTATCTTGATAACATTAGTACTTTAAATACTTCAATAACACCTTAACCAACTACTGCACTGGTTTACTTCAATTTTTCTTGTTTGTTTCGCTCACCAGTGTTTGGATTAAGCTAGTTGATCGTTGTGCTTCATAAAAATTTAAATCACCATATGAAAGTTTCAGAATTTTCTTTGGCTTTCATCTTTTGTTGGTCTCAGTGTTGGTTATCTTCTTCGGAAACATATCTAAGCACAATAGGTAAACATGCTTTTCTTAGTTTGCAGCATAGATATTTATATTCCTTCCATTAGGCTTGAGCATAATTTTGGTGTCATTGTAAATGACATAGGAGTGGTTCAAATGCTTGATTGAAGATAACTTTGTTATAAGGTACTTTTGAGAACGATATTTGAGAGATTTCAGATAGCTATCAAGTTATTTTGAGGATCTCAAAATTTACTTTACAAATTGACAGTAATGAGATAGAAGAAACATTTTCAAAGCAAAAAGCACAAGTCTAAATTTTGTCCATCGGATCATAAGATTAATTGAATTTGTATGTGGTAGCTCCTAAGATAGTAATTTCCTTATTCAAAAATTGTATTCCGTTTTTCATAGGAATGTTTACTTTTTTACAAAGTCTAGCTAATCATATAAGAAACTCTCTACAGGTACTTGAACAATTATTTTTTCAATAACTCTTTATTTCTTTCAAATTTTTGTAACTAAAGAAGACTTATAGACTCTGAATGATTTTTTTTTCATATATTCAGAAGTTCCATGGATTCAATTGATAGCTATCATAAAAAGCAAATATTTATTGTTGATCTGAAAATGATTAATTGATTCACTCCCCTTATTTGATGATTGTATTTAAGTTGAAGATCTTGAAATTGGCCAAAAGAGAAAAATTGAACTATCATCTACATCAAAAGTCCCATCAAAAAGAGTTAAATTAACCAACAAAGAAAAGGAAACCACCATAAGTGTTGAAGGTGCAGATGTTGTTAACATAGACCACACTAAAATCGTCACAGAAATTTTGAAGAAGTACCCAGATCTTGTGAAGAAAAATAAAAATATTAAACTGAAAATCATGCCTTCGAGTGGAACTAAGTCTATGCCTGAGAAAAAAGTTCCTTCACCTGAACCTCATAGTAAACCTGTAAGTATCAGTATATTGCAGTTTGTAACTGCTCCTTTGAATTTGTGTAATAAGTTGAAGTTCAAAATATCAACCAAATCGTCCTTTTTCCAGCTTGACAGTCCTAACCATGAAGTTAATAAATCTAACTCAAAGAAAAAACCAACGATAACTGAGGAAACAAATGAAGAAGGTCCGTGGACATGCAGGAAATGCATCAGTGTTGGAGGAGAGGCCCAAGAATTTGTTCTTTATTATCTTTACCGCAAGCACATGACGGATGTACACGATGAGATATTCGATGCAAGCTTGTGCAAATATTGTGGACGGAAATGTAGCAATCACAACTTGATGATGTATCATTTATATACGAAACATGCTTTGAAACCACCCTCTACATATAATTTCCCGTTATGCGACAAATGTCCTTATATAGGTGAGTTATATTTTTTTTGTCCAAAATCATTTTATATTCAAATAACAAACCATGTGTCACGATTTCGTAAATGGTCAAGTGAAGATCTCACAAAGTGTTGTTTAAATATGAAACTCCAAAAATTTTTTAGAATAATATTTTGAATTAGACCTATTATTTATTGATTAACCATTTATTTCTTGAGAAACATACAATTTGTTTTATAAAAATAGTATAAGTTTATTCGTGGATAAATACATGGATAAAACATTTTAAAGTTGATTAAATTACAATACTAAAGACATCTTGTGTTAGTGTAATTACCCTGGTCTGATTTAGCATTTGATATGATGTTCCTTCATTCATCATCTTCTGGCTAATTCTTGTTTTGTTATATGTCTCATTAAAAATTATTTAGGTTTATCACCTGACTGACATGTGTTTTGTTATGTGTTTATTTTTTAAACTACTAACATAAGATGTGCTTTGTTAATACAAATTTTTGTTCTTCAGACAATAAAGAAAATATCTCTCTCTCATAATATTTGAAAATATATACATTATTATCAATAAACTCCGATATTAACCATATGAAGCGAATTTGTGAGCAGTTAACAAGTTATTAATAACATAAACAGCAACAATATAAAGTAACAGACAGTAAATAGAAAATATAGATATAGATAGCTTCAGAACTTTCAATAGTGAATAATTAGAAAAAAAACAATAAATTATAACTCTAGTTAGGAATTAGTCTACTTCATCTACTGAAGACGCCAACTGGTTTAAAAAAACGTGTGTCGCAAAGAGTGTTGCAGTTCTGGTGTTTGGGAACAGTGCTTGTTTTGGATGTATATAATTTGTTATTGTTATAATTTTATTCCATCACGATAAATGATTACTTCTACAAAAATCTTCAATATTTTTTTTTAGATTTTTTTTTTATAAACAAAGGTAATAAACAATAACTCTTTATGACAGTTTCAAAGATATTTACATTTTTTTAGTCAAAATATCCTTTATTGTCTGAAGATTCATATCTTATTGACAAAGCTTGGTTAAAATAATTGAATAAAAAAAAAACAAACAAACAAAATTACACATATTAACT
>WOGO01001034.1:0-19712 GCA_015342085.1 Leptinotarsa defecta | reverse complement strand
AAATAAATTGAAAAATATTATTAACAAAAAATCAAAAATTAAAATTAAAAGATTCCAATCCAAGTTACGTCACAATGTTTCGATTGTTAGTATCCACAATCATCTTCGGGTGATAACTGTTATCACCCGAGAAATAGTGTTGTGAAAATTTTGTATTGAGTATTATTTTCATTCTGGATGGGGTTTGGTAAACGATTTGTCATAACATATATCACTTTCATGTTTCCAATAGAGTAAGTTACCTGTAGATTTGATTCAAATTCATATCATTCATATTTGCTGGAAATGAAAATCAATGTTGAAAATGATATATTTTCCGATGCATTTTTTGATAAGCTCAAAAAAATATATTCTATATTTTTGATATGGTTTTGCACATTTATGATAAGCGAATTGTATAAACATACTTTTACCCACGTATCTACCCTCGAAACATTCACAATTTGCATAATGATATGCACTGCGAGACACACCTTGTGACAGACTACTTTGAAATACCTTTGTCGAAACCCTAATTTTCTCAAATGTTAGCTTTTTTATGTTCGTACTTATCATGTTAATCAATTTTGTCGGTTAAATTAAGAAATATTCATCCATTTTACAGTTTATTCAAGTGAAGTTTTAAAATTTACCAATCAAACGATTGTGACTGCACATCAGGGAAGTTGTTGGAGGCTGGCGTCCGGTTCATAAAAAATTATAGGTGATGATTCTACAACTGACATGATACCGAATTGTTATTTCTTGTCCTAGTAGGATTTCTAGAAGGTATATGGATGTTCGTGTGAATCCCAGTTTCATTGATGTCCAGTTTCACGGACATTATAGATGCACGTCATGTCAGGATTATATGGTTTTAGTCTCTACTCTCAGTATATCTGAAAATCTTTGAACTTAAGGCTTATCAATACCTTATAATTTTGCTATTTGTGTGGGCTTCGGACGACGTAAACTCAACTAAGGTGATGTATTTTAAACCCAATCTTTCACCTACAATTTGTTTGGCGTATTGATATACAAGTGCTAGTTGATTTTTCTGAGCCCCAAAGTAGATAATCCATAAGAAAAACTCAGGTGGGTATTGTGAAAGCTCATATGAATGACCTTGGGTGAAGAGAGTGGTTAACTCCCTAACTTTTATTGTGCGCTCTCTTCTTCAAAAAGACTTTGTAATATGAAAAATTCATTGATGATGTTTTACTTGCTTCTTTCATAGCAATTTTCATGGCCGATTCTTTCACATTTATCAACCATAGAAAACAAAGAATATAAATGTTTTTCTTTTACATTTATGAACCAAAGATAATCAAAAATATTATTTAAATAATGATAAATCCATAAAAATACAATCATCATAACCTCAATCTCGAAAAACACAGCTCAGTCGTTGAACTATTTGGAAAAATATTAAATTGAATTCAAAAAAGATTTAACTCAAAATCAGTTATGGAAAAAACTACGGGCCTATATTTTTATGATGTCTTCTGATACAATATTGTTGGTTAATTTCCAGAGATTTCATTATCCACTTCACTCGTTCATCTGATATACCTACTTAGGTGTTGATTAAATTAATGTTTTTGGACACGTGTCAAGATGATAAGTAGATAGATCATTACTATGCATTCTAACTCATACTACAAATTCACTTTCATTTCAGAAGACAATTGAAAGGTATTTTGGTTTTATTCAGAAAGCATATAAGTACCTATGTAGGTGATAATTTCATAGTCATTGTTCATTTCTTCTTTCGTATATTATTTTCACTTCTTCGACTAACCGATTCGATATTTCAATACTTTTCAACTCTATATGAATCCATAAAGGTGGGTAGTACTTGCATATATTGCTTAGGTATATTCTTTAAGATTCATAATGAAGGCCCCAAAACTTCAATAAAAATGTTTTCAAATTTAATGACGAGAACATTTTCTATTAGATCAACATTAAACAAATCAGAATGATTATTAGAAAAGTTCATCTATTTCTTACTTAATTTCATTAATTTTTACATTTTAGGAATCTTTTCGAGTAGGTATTTAAAATAATCAAAAATAGTACCGTCTGTGTGATTGTTTGACAGCAATCATCATACAGGTTCCATGGTGTAATGGTTAGCACTCTGGACTTTGAATCCAGCGATCCGAGTTCAAATCTCGGTGGAACCTACTTTTTTTTTCATTTGTATGCTGAATCAAAAAGATGAGCGGAATATGGAATAAATCCATTATATGAATCATCTTGCATACTGCTGAAACATTCTTTAATTTTTTGCTTTAAAAAACATTTGAATTCATAAAAATATCCCCAAATTTGACATCCAAAGAAAAAGGATTGCTACATAAATTTGCCAATCGTACAAGTATTATTTTTTTTTGTTTTCAAATTTGATACAAACACAGCTCCGATTTTGACAACTTTTTTTCCAAATGATTGTTTTTCTAAATTTTTTGAAAACAGAAACATCTGGTAATGAAAACAATATAATATCAATTGAACTATATAGATATTATTTTTATATGTCATCAATCGGCCATTTCTTGTTGAAAATTCACGACGTATTCAAGAAACACTTCATTATGAGATTTTCACTACCCAGTTTCATAAGGACTCATCACGCGTTTCGCTATAAAATAGCTTCTTCAGGCGTGTTTATACGCCTAATTTTGTTGCTCATTGTGAAATAAAAGAAATAAGTGGATTTCTCTCTGACCTATAATGATATTTTTCGAATTTCAGAAATGATGTATGGAAAACGCTTGTCGATAGTGACGGCGTCATTGGCTGTGATAAATATTTGTACCTGTGCAAACATTCTCATGATAACCATGGGTGGGACAAAATCTCACAAAATTCCCTTCTGGGAATTGGCAAGAGGACTGATTCCACGAGGACACAACATCACTTTCATGAGCGCCTTTCCTGCTGATTTTCTTCTTCCTGGTTTAGAAGAGATATCACCTGCAGAAATGGTGTTTTACGTCCGAAATTTCACCAACTGGGACTTAGTGGGAGCTAGGATGAAGGGAGACGATCCGGTTCACCCACTGGATATGATTAGATACGGATATGAGGTGAGATGTATTACCTTTTCATTTTTGATATTGGAATCATTATATGATGGTCATTATAATATTTTCCTCCCAATAAATATGCATTACTATTTTTCAAGATTTGGAAAATAAAATATTTTGTACAATAACTGCAAGCTCAGTATAGGTAAATGCTATAACAGAGCGAGGGGTAAATCCTCCCCATTTTCCCCAAGTTTCTTCTAGTGCAAAACCTAAGGAACTGAAATTTCATAATTTTAATCCTTCACTTTTATCCTAACGTGGATGCGAGTAATATCTGTTTTGAAAAATCTGTTTTTTCGTTAATCAGCTGTCGCCCCCATACGAAGGACAATTCTCAGAAGTTGAGAAACTTGTGCGAGCTAAGGACTAACGGGGTCTTACCTTTTATCGTATGATACCTAACACTATTTGACATCTAATGTCAGTATTTCGAATTGCTATCATTTTAAAATGGCGTTGTTCTATAAAATAATTTGTTATCTATAGCAAGAGTTTCAACGTAGTTTAGCTTATATATTACCCCTATAAAACTGTTGAAAAGCACTTAGTGCTAGAAGTGATGGTATTACGGCAGAATCGCCCTACTTTTGAAGCTGTAGATTTCTATAAAAATTAGGATATGATTTCCCACGTATTGTTTGTATAAATATTATCTGTCGGGATGTTTTGGCTAAGAAGCTTCTTGCATCGATTATGAAGGCTGAATTTCGAAATGCTGCATTTTGTACTTATCAACAGTAAATATATATTAGCAAACGCATGTTGATTTTATAACAGTTATTTTATTATTTTGGAATTGTAGTAAGTATACCATACTATGAGATAGTTGGAAAATTATCATTAAAGTGACAATATAGTAACGAACACATAATTGTGTTTGAAAGCATCCCAATAAAATAATTTCATTAAAGCTACAGGAAGCAGTTATAAAATGATCTTGAAATAGTTTTATAAAGAGCATAAATACCTCACAGAAAAGTGCCATAACTGCTACAAAAAAGTGTACTTTTATAGAAAAATATGTTTGATAAGTTAATTGTAGAAACATTTCTGCGATAATTTCGAGACTATTTTATAAGGGATTTTCAATTTCATGTTATAAACATTTCTATGACAAATTTATAAAAAACTTCTATTGCTTACAACTGTATTATGTTCACGGCTCGTCTAATATAATCAATCACCATTTTGGAAGTAATTATAAAACAAAATAAAATTGTTGTAGCACCATGAAATTATAAAACTATTTTGCTGGTTGGGCAGAACTTTGAGAGAAATTTGAATTCTAATGTCCAACCTTCAAATCGCAAATTAATAGAGTTTTTGTTCAAGAAAACTCACACGCTATTAAACTTAAGCTGTGAATGACTACCTTTCCCAATTATAAGTTTATGTTAGTTTTCTGAGAGAAATTGTAAATTATATAACCCAATAATGAAAGTTTCAGCAAGTTCTCAGTTTCGAAGATACTGTGGAAATAAACTCAGATATCTGATTATGGTGAACATTCTTCTACTCATATTGTTTGTTTATCAATTTTATTTTCAAACATTGAAAAATATCTATCGGTGCTTTGAAAACTCAGCTGGTTTCGATTTCATCATGTAGATGGATTTATTTTTTTAATTAGATGCCTGCACACTGTCTGAAAAATTTTGCACGGAATATGCAATTTTCCCCTACAACTTTATGCTTATAATTTTTCAATTGGGAAAGATGATTTGCTTCCTTTCCATTAAAAAGTCGTATGTTTCAATACTGATCAACTCCTGGTATTGAAGAATATGAGCCCGGCGGAAGCTGCAAAGAATAATGTTGTATATTGAAGTATATACTTTTGATAAACCTCTGGAAATATTAAAGATTTGTAACATAAACAGATTTTATAAAGGTGTAATTTTTGAAGATCAGCTGTGTTTGTTAGTTAGAACTGGTTCGTGATGAAAAAGTAATTTCATCATCATGTTACCGAAGGATAGTAAGAATACTTCGATAACACTATACCTTTTGAACTTCAATGATCAGAAATTTGCTGGAAAACTAGAGGATGCAGATAAAGAAGATAAGGCTAAAATAAAATTTTGAAATTTTCGGATATTCCCGTATATCTTCAGAATCAAAAGTAGGGTTGATTATTTGGTATCATCCAATGGTACAATGTGACTTTGTAACAATTTGAAGAATTTTTGTCAATTTTTCCACAATTCAACTTACTCTCTATCTCTCACCGTTCCCCATATACCACTTTTACGCATTCACCAGTACTAAAATATCCCAGCACATAGTTTGATATCTTAACATTGCATCCTTAATCAGTAATTAACCGAATCGAGACAAGATTTTATCGTCCAGCCTTGCGATTCGAACTACCGGTTCGCACAGCGGTCGATTGACTGCGTGAAGCTAACCGCCCACGTCAACCCATCAGGTTATCGTCTCACCGTAAAAAAAATTGTTTTGGTTAATCTGCGGGTTTTGCCGTGCTCTGCTTTGGTTACAATTTCCAAATATATCAACTGCGTCAGTTATTCGCAGTGGCATGGTCGAAGTACTCTTGACGTATCAACTGAAACTGAAACGTCAAGACTACGCCACTGAAGATGATTGCCACAGTTGCAGTTGAAATATTTGGGGATAATAACGAAAGAAGACCACGGCAAAAACCCGGAAGCCAATCAAAACATTGACGCCAACCGTAAAAGCCTAAATTCCTAAAATTAAACTTGTTCGCGTTCTATCAGTAGTAGTAATTTCCATAAATTCTGTTGTAGTAAAATAATTTTGTGAGTGAAAGGAGGTTCCACAAAAAACCCGCAAATAATCAAGACCCTTTCGAACTAGTCACGATGAATATAACCATGTACCACGATGAAAAGTTGAAAAATTTTAGGATACTGCAAAGTTGATGAACAGATTTTCATCAGAATCATTACCCAACTATTTTTCATGTACATATATTTTAACAGACATTTTAACAAATCATTAACGCCCGTCAAATAATACAAAAGCTTGTTTTTTCAGAGTTGCGACGTCTTTCTCTCTGACCCAGAAACAAAAGGTTTTCTTTATCAGCAGAAGAAATTCGACCTACTTATTCTTGATGGAGCCTTTCCAGAGTGTGCTCTGGGATTCGTACATCATTTCAACGTCCCCTTCATGTATATCAACACAGTTGGATTCTATACTGGCTCTCTTTCTCTGGCTGGCAACCCAACACCATATTCGGTCACCCCTTTTCTGGCGTATGCCGCTACAGATGAAATGAATTTGTATCAGCGAACTAGAAACACGATGTGGCACCTGGCTGGAAATGTTATGCACTCTGTCATGGTAAGTGCCTTGAGGTTTGCTGTCGTTAACTTACTCAATAATCACTGAAAGTGACATCTGGCAACATCAACAGAATATTTATATAGTGCAGAGGTAAAAACATGGCGATACCAAGCTAACTTTTCCTAGTGAGAAGTGGTTTGATAATATCTCTTCTAATATTTGTTTTAAGAATCTACAAACAAGTGACATATGTCAAAATTTTAGGAAACATATAATCAAAACTCCAGTTCATTTCAATAAATGTTTAAGACATTACTCATTCACGTTCTGGTGAAAATGAAGTTTGTTTACAAATCCATTTCTTTCATTATGAAATTTTTCAGGAGTAATTTGATTGTGAGCAACTTTCGGTCGACTAATGAGCTCTATAATTAATTGCAGTTGAATAACGTATACTGGCCCAATAGATCATCTGATACGATATCTCTAGATGTTTGAAAAGTGATACGTGATATAGTATACGCTACACATCCGCATCAGTTCATTTCGAACCATGTAGAATAATGTAGATAGAAAAATAGGTGATTGCAATGGAGTTAACACCATGAACATTTCATGATCTGTGAAATGAATTCTGAATCTCCACTGGAATGAACTGTGATGAATTACATATGAACTGGCTCCTGAAATAGGATATTTATCATTTGTTTGCAGATTATTCTATGAAACTGATGATTGAAGCATGGTTAGATAAAATATTGAAACACTTATCGAATGAGCTAAATCCTTTACATTTGGAGAAAAAAACTGTATTGCTTTCCTGGCGACGAGAAAAATATTGCAAATAAAAATTTTATCTAACCCTGTTATGTAGAACTTTTTATATCCACACTGATAGTTTTGTTCGTAGAATCTAAGACAACAATGAAACATTGAAATCAATTGAACCTGTAGAGTTAATGATTGATTTATGATAAAGTTGAAATCCAGTTGCAAATGAAATACCTTTCTATTTTAAGCGAACATCAGATGTTTTGAAAAAGGGTAGGTCCATGAAAACAAAACAAGGCTGCTTGGTCATAGTTGACGTCTAGAAAGCGAAAACGCTCAAACACTTAGATTTCTATTTCAAAAACAAAGTGTTTCAAACACACTCTCAATCTATTATTTTACCCCTTCATCAAGACGTAATACAATACTTGAACTTTCAATAGTATTGAGGTTAATGTTTTTTCTACAATAAAAAATCTAAATCAGCCTTCCTAGATAATTATTGTTAACAATTATTGCTGAACCGCATGAAACTGCTTTGAACAGAACCAGTAATGCAGTGAGGTGAGCTGGCATTTTGAACAATTTTCAAAATAAAAAGTTAATAAGTGAACCTTCGATTTTTATTACTACCTCTTTGTGGGGTCAACGCTTCGAAGCTTTGGTAACGTTGAAAAAAAAAGGTGTTCTTGAGATTTAAGAAATGGAACACATCCCGTTGAGGGGGTGAAAGAAACACTGTTTGTTTTCAATACAAACTGTAAACAGTCAAGTTTTGCATCAATGGTGAAAAACATAATGATATTTCAAAAAAATTCACGGTAAAGTATTCAATAAACTCCATTGTAAAATGTTCATTGGATAATAAGAATTTTCACGGCCGGGGATAACTTTATGAAAGCTATTTTTCGGGTTTTATGGTCGTGGTCTGAAGATTTTCATGCCCAACGTTTCGTCTACTGCTGCAGTACATATTTTCAATGGTGATGTGCCAACGGTAGCAATACCCGAGTTGGTGCTCTGGTTTTTCCCTGTTGTATTTAGCGCATTAACTACTATTTCCGAATATTACTGCAAACTTTTCCAAACACCAACCCTTATTTTAATACCTCGACACGTATTTCGATCACCATGTGATCATCTCCAAGAGGAAGATGGAACTAAATATATTTACGATGTTATCCTTATTTATGCCATAGATACCTCTTCTACCTGCGTCTTCAGTGTCTTAAATTAATTTCACAATATTGCCTTATCAGCTATTCTTAAATTAATTTTACAATGTGTCCTTATGTAATAGTCAGGTACATATGATAATTAAAATATTTTTTCAACAAGGTTTATAGTATACTCTAGGGTATTGATCAACCATCCTTATTCATAATGTTGTTATATTATTCACACATTTCTACACTCTCATAGGCATCTAGATGCCTGTTGTTGTTAACTTGTCTGAGTAATCTCAATTGACTTAAGTCTATGTAATGGTTTCTTTGCAATATATAATGGGCAACTGCTGATTTTTATATTTTTCCATATTGTAGGTGTGCTAAATGTTCCTTATATCTTATTTCGATAGATCTTTTTGTTTGTCCATAATACTTTGAATCGCCGTCCTTACATATAATTTCGTGAATGTTGTATCATCATTGAATTTCGGAAACTTGCCATTCATCAATCACATTTTTTCATAGAATTTAACACAGCTTAATAATGAGAAGAATATGTCAGTATCTTCTGAAACATATTACACGTGGAAATATAACACAAATATTCCACTTCATAACTGAAAGTTTTTGATGAATATTAAATATTTCTCCACGTATTCATAATGTGAACCGTTTCCTGCAACAAAAGATTGATCCTTTGCATCTAATTCATGTCGACCATCACTTTTATAACTGTAGCCGATATGTTGTAATCGAAAAGTAGTGCCAGCTTCCTTAACTTGAATCTCAAATCATCGTTTACGTATTGGTATAGAAGTTCATACAAAACAATAAGCTTGACATTAGAGAACACTGGCTTCAAATTCTCAGGTGAAGATGTAGACAATTCTAAAACTACTGTTTTCGAACACATACATGTCAGACGGTAGCCGGTTGGTAAATGAACTTCATTCAGTAATCACTCTCGACTTGTAGAAATGTGGACATTATCATGTACGTCGTACGTCCTTTCCTAATGTGAACGTGTATTCTATTAGAAATTGTTCTAGCACAATTTTAATTGAGTGTCCTCTCAATGTTCAGTTTCAAATGGTTAAACTTGTAATTGGTCTGAGGTCGATCCCTTGTTCTCCTGGAGCAGCCTAATGTGTACTCGGTTGTACTTTCCAAATACTCATTGCGTTATTTTGTGATCTGGTCTCAAATTATGTATTTTGGTACTTCCACAGTCGGTTCAATTCTCCTATGAGGAGTTGATAGTCCATATCTAGCACATCTATTTAATTTTCTATTGCCGACATTTTTAAAAAGCCTGGCACCTCCGAAGTTGATTTAATCTGATTCGCCAAATATTCAATTCTTGAGGACATCCCTACGTCAGCTTTTATGCTATTCTCGCGTGAAAGGTAAGATTGTTGAAATTCACTACGTCCAATTTTTCATTTTGTTTTTCAATATCAGGCGTACAACAATTGCATGTGAAAGATATAAAAATTATTTGATTTAATATTCGCCAAAAACCAAGGACTTCAAAGATTTTGGAACGCCAACTATACAGAAAAGGCCAACATTGGTCAGAAACTCCAGGTGAACATTTTCAACTCGTATGATATTTCAATCTATGTGTTGGGTCCCAATTTTGGTTTTTGGGGCTTGCTGGCCCCCTTCTAGTGAACTGTATACTATTAAATAATGCGACGTAGGTAATTAGGTAACATACTTTATTCTGTCACATCTAGTTTACAGATTCCACAGAATGTCGATTACGACAATTGGTTTGATCTAGTTGATGTGAGAAACACTATCACTAGCTTATACAAATGAGAAACTTTGATATTCTCCACAATTAACTAACAGTTTGTATTCAACTAGACCTTTCTTACGGTATATTAAAACCGTACTGTGTGAACGAAGGTACTCTTTCAGCGAGAGGTAAAGAAAACAGGACCCACTCTATTGGTTCCCTACGGTAGGTAGGTATCCCTTGACAATCAGACATAGACAATTACACTGTGGCGTAACACTGTTCAGGAAACTCAATTTGAATTTCATTTATATTCCGAACACTATGAAATAAGTCAGTTTAAACATAATATAAAACTTTGAAATGCTACTTTTCAACTTCTGCCTTTCAATATCATTCAAGAATTCGAAACACAATTTTGAAAAGAAAATTGTTTTCAGGTCTTTCACAGAGAATATACATGAACAGTACTCGTTGTTGATTTTTTAACGAAATCTTCCTGAATTTTCGAGGTGACTCTTCCTTAAAATATAATTCATCCCTAACCCGAATAAGTTGACTAGTGTGCATGAAATCGTTTAATATTTTTTACATAACAGGTGCGATGGACAATGCAGGATATCGTCAGGAAGCATTTTGGAAATGACATGCCACCAATTTACGAACTGTCAAAAAACGTCAGCTTTATTCTGCAAAATGGACATGCTACAATGACATACCCAAGGCCGTATCTTCCTAATGTGGCTGAAATAGCCTGTATTCATTGTAAGAGGGCAAAGTCATTACCACAAGTAAGTTTCGTGTTCCATACCATGTCAGAGAATTCTACTCATATAGTCAAATACTCAACATTAATCAATTGGTTATGTTAATTTTTTGTGAATGAATGAAGCTTATGTCATTCATGTTCCGTGAGAGATTCCAGTTCAATCCGAACATTATTTTGAACATTAATCATACATTGGCCATTCAATTTCATTTTCATCATCCATAGATTTCATCTACTTTTTTAGACAATGAAAGACCGAATCAGTTACATTAACACGACATTTATTTGATAATCTTTGATTATTGATTACCAAAACGAAAATTATATATGGAATTTTCGTTATTCACGATGGAATTTGAACGAAGACAAGCTGAATCTTGTTCTGAAACTGACATCTGTTCCAATTAATGCAAATTCCCGATGAGTGCACATTTCTGATACGTCTCAATATTGCTATTTCTCGTTTCATCAAGTCTTCATCTCAATGGATTGATTATATTTGACGAGACCGTCATGCAAAGCATTGGGTTCTATTAATACACATTTTTCAAAATGGAAAACAACTCAATCAAACACACTGACATATACTCTAACCGCATACATTCATTGTTATGAATATTTACGTACTGAAAATCACAAGATCATGCCCCCACCAATTTTATGAAGACGGCTATGAATATGCGGAATGAGGTAAATGAATCTATGAATCTGGGCAATATCATGATGTATATAGTTTCACAATTAAGAATTTCTATCAAACTGTCTGCTATTTCGGATCTATGTGAATTGGTGAAGTCTGCTACTGCAACAGATATTATCAAAACCAATGCGGCAACTGTCAAAGTGATCTACTGAACTTGGCCTATATGCGGGATGGAGCTAAGCTCTCCTAGCCTTTAAACGTGTGTTTCTTATGTGGACGTACGAGACACAACTGCTCACTGGTGTTCCTGATGGTGAGGAGGTGTGGATTTGAAAGTAACTCACCTGTTATCGATGTAAATGAGGGCGTCACTCGTCTGAGTGTCGATGCCTTCTATAGTGTCAAGGGTCGTCTTTAGCATAGCCTATAGCTTCCCTGACTGACGGTTTATCGTGAGTTTCTGCATTATTGAAAACTGGTCGATTTCTCAACTAAATGGACTGCTGAATGAAAGGCAGCTGCAAATCCCCGAGCTCAAAGGATTTCAAGAGCTCTGCCCGCCTTTCGTTTCAGAAGTCAATGATGGCCTGTTTAACTTCGTTGGCCATCCTATTTGCCCCTGGGAAGAGAATTTGCTGGTGAAGTCTTCTCAGGCAGTTCCTTTTGTGTATAATAGATTTAATCCGCGCAGGAAATTCATGGTAGCTTCTCAGCAAGTACGCCTCCTTAGAAGTGGTCGCACGGAACTCATTCACCGGAAGCTTGAAGTGCCTCGCCAAGTTCGTCAGGAGAGCGGACTTTGATCTTGCCATGTAAGTTAACGGCTTCGAATAATTCAATTCTTTCTTTTACTGTCAACTTCGTCAGTTGTACCCATTTGTACTTCTGACGGACAATGATGGATGGAATGCGCACTTTTTTGGCAGCCGGGTGTTCGTTCGTGTGGTTTAGGGCAGGAAAACCAGGCTTCTGTTCTTGAATAGTAGGGACGGACTTTTCGGTATCATCCAAAACGTTGTCCTTGTCTCGTTATGGACTAGATCCATGCCCATTTCATTAATGTTTACAACGTTGGTGGCATTTCCACGAGATGCAGACGCCTCACTACCCTGACTTGAGGCCTCTACAATTGAATATTCTGCAGCCGGAATCTCTGATTCCTATTATTAGTTCAAGGTTTCCTTCCTGACTTTGTCAAGAAGGATATTTTTTTCAGCTATACAGATTAACCCTTTTAGGTCTTATCCTAACGAATCAAATCGCTTGTTTTCTGATTTGACACGTCTGTTAACGAAAGAAAGTCCTCAACAAAGTGCCTATTTTTATTGAGCGTGAAGGAGGTGGAAAATTCGCTCTCATTGTCAGGTCCAGGTGAGCGTGGCCTATCAGTGTTTGATTAGCAGACGGGACTGGGGCCAGACCCCTCAGTTGAAAGGGTAGAGGAATATTTTTCAACCTGATTGGAGTGAAGATGATTATGCTGCGGGGCCAGATCCCCAACTATGAGGTTGGAATATTTCTTTACCTTTTCACCGTTTATCCGTCAGAAAGACGAATGATTCAAAATTGAGATTTCTTCTGCGATATGAAGGTTCATGACCTCTATGTCGATTCAGCCTGTGCACTCAACTGAGCGATGGGGCCTCCTGAATCGGGAGTTTTCGCTGACTTGAAAACTCTCTGACTCCTCGGACGAATAGACTTGATATTCAACAGTTTCAAATTTCTGCGGATGTTCATTCCGCACAAACTATGGAGCATTTACCAGCATCCGTAGAATCTTATTTTGCAAACTTAGAGAGTGGTTTGTCCCCAAGCTCTGATTTTCGGTCAATTAGATGATAGAGTTTGGGGTTGTCCTCGCCAGAGTTCTTAATGTTCTCAATATGGTGTACCCAGGTGAGTTGACGGTCTATCAAAAGATTCAGGTACTTGACTAGGGGCTACCATTCGATCTCTATCGCCTGAGTTTTACCTGAATTCACTTGGATCTTCTAATCAAGGTACCACCGTTTGAAGTCATCCAATGCACGGTGTATGCAGATGTCCTTCAACCGACGACCTATAGAAGAGATGTTCTTTCGGTTCATAATAATTGGGGAAACGTGTACCTTTTTTATGCTTGGGGGCACTTCAGGTCACGTGAAGGAAGGGGAGCTCATTTCTTTACGGTTTGATTTTTTACTCGATTTACGTTTTGAGTTGCCGGGTTTTGGACTTTCCGGATTTAGCTTCAGTTTCAGAGCTATCATCCATAATAATGTCATATAAGTCACACGCAACGGAAGGTTCCGTACCTGCTTGACAGTTTGGTTTCAGCATTATAATTTCGAGCTTCATCTCGCCGGTTTATATGGCTTTGCGCCGGTGTTTTTAGTCACTAGAATGTCAGATTTAGTCAGAAGATGAATAAAATCTTCCGGAAACTTTCGGAGTGGCTCTGTCCTCTTTATGTTGATCAGAGTAAATGGAGCCGGTGGAAGTATTTATGGAGGTCGCATTTTGCGTCAGACTTTCGAGAAGCTCTTTGACCCCATACAGAGTACAAGAAGGTCCCCTTCAACAGTTCTGCAGAACTCAAAACCAGGCGACCAAGTAAATGGCCTATGATGCTAATCTCCTCACCCCTGTCTCTGGCCATCAGGCAGTCGTGCAGCTCCCCCATACTAATATCGAACTCTCACCCTTCGGGTATTCTAAAGAGTTGGCAGATGAACAGTTTCGCAAATGATATATTCAAACGCATTCACTAGATGCCTGGAACTTATTCGCAAAGCACAATAGACTCACACATTATCACAGAGAGGGAAAAATGCAAAAAGTGTCCTTATTTATTTTTTGCTAGGAATATTAATGATGTCAATGTTTGAAAATGGTACTGGTGCGTTTATATTTATAATGGGACTAGGAGTTGCATTAATTACCGACTGCTCTCGTACCTGTTGGTCCGACCCTTCTCCAAAAATTGGGGTATATTTGTGTAATGGAAAGCCGATATCAATGTCGTTTCGATGTGAAAGCTCTCTTTCTCACGGTTGAAATTTCTTCAGGTTCATGTATTTCAATAGCCTCTTTGAATATCCTTGGATATGATCCTGATTTTGTCAAGAACTTGCGTGCGTTCGAAGGTGATAGATACCCTATGAGAGAGAATGTTCTGCAACTGGCAATTTGTTTGTTTGGCCATAGCGGCAACTTTACTTATGGTCGTTTCAACCTTTTTTTGTTGTTTTGAAGTAGAATGGGATAACTACACGGAATTTAGTATACTCTTGGCGTACTTGATAGATCCCTGGCGTCTTTTTCTGATGTGATATTTTTACATCAAACTAAAGCTTCAGATGAACTCGCGAGGAGGACGAATTCACGAAGAGGGATTGTTGAAACGCTTCTTCCTAACAGAGATAAAGCTGATAGCCATGAAATTAACATCTAGGTATCATTATTCCTTAATCAAATGTGACTCTCAGGACCAAGTAATGCACATTGAATCAATGAAATCAAGTATTCGAATACGTTCACGAATATTTCTATAGAAATCATAAGGTTCGATTCGATACATGACTGTGACAGAGACTGAACCGCAACTCTACTAAAAACACTCAAATGAATATGTGAATCAAATGAAACTCACCAAAGTATTGAACAGATACAAGAGACCGAAATGAAAACCGAATTGTCACACTCCACCAAATCACATAACCTTACTCTCAATATTTTTATCGTACATACCTATAATAAAGCATTTTCAATTCGAACTTCAATCTGAATACTGGCAGTTTTATTGAAAACCCGAAAGGATTACCATGATGAAACCATCCGAGGTACGGACTCGATAAAACCACTAGTTGTTTCATCACATGATAAGTGATTTCATAGCATTGCTAAACAAAGTTCTTAAAAAAACTGAAAACATCGATAAAATTAAGATTTTGTGATATTACTTTTGATGAACCATATTCTCAATGGCGATAGGTTGTGAAGCAATCTCAAACATTTTCTCACTTTTACTACAGATTTCACTGCAAGCAGGCAACTAGATGATACTAGAGCAGGAATACTTCTGTTGCACTACATCAGTAGCACTAATGAGATCTATGGAGTATCAATTGAGTCTCCTTTTTTTAAAAAAAAAACAATTATCCTTTCCTAAACCTTGTTAGATTTCCAAAGTACTGGTACGTTACGTTTCTTTTTTCTAATTATGACCTCACTCATTATGAGTTCAAAGTGAATATTACATTATCGTCGTCTTCATCAATTGATTATCAAAGTTACGATTGTTAGAATGCCCTTATTTTTTCTTAGTACTCTGTTTTTTTATGAAGGATCTTGAAGAGTTCATCAGGGGTTCGGGTGAAGCAGGATTCATTTACTTCAGCATGGGGTCCTCAGTGAAGGCTGCCAACATGCCTATCTACTTGAGAAAAATGCTCATGATGGTCTTTAGGAGCCTACCTCAAAGGGTATTATGGAAATACGAAGCTGCTGACAATATGTCCGATTTACCAGCGAATGTAAAACTTGGAAAATGGTTGCCACAACAAGATATTTTAGGTGAGTATCAATTCTGAAGTGCAAATTATTGAAAAGAAATCTCCATCATCGGAGATATTGATTCAGGATGAATAAACCTCTTAGAAAATTGACCACTCTAGCCAAAGAAACGTCAGGAAGGAATTCAAAAAACCCACATATGATTTTCTCTTTTGCTCACTTGAAATACTTTTTGTAAGAAATTGGTATAACAAAAATGCGTTGAATGATTTTATTATTATTTTTTCCTACAATTATATGAATGGATGTGTGTCTTCACGCGCGCTTGATTTGTGGAGAAAGTTAGTGAATGCATGACGAGAGCGTTACGAAAAATGTGATCGGGCGAGGCAAACGGCAGTTGAAAGGAAGGAATAAGTTAGTCAAGATAAAGAGAAAGAAATTATATATTACTGTAAGGGCAGGAGAGACAGGTGTAAGCATACGTTTACGGTCGATTAGGTTCTGAAGAATAAGGAGAAAACTATCATATGTTTCCTCAAATTTCAGCAAGAGATTTCAATGTAAATTTAGCGTCCGAAGATTGACAACTCTTGGTGAATTGCCTACGAGAAAAATCGGAACTACAAATGAATAATAACCAAAATGAACCTAACATAAAATGGAACCACAATCTATGCAGTTTTCTCTAGATAAATTTTTAATTTCCATTCGGAAACGTATCCGATGTATCCGATAATGGAATTGATAAAGGCAATGAAAAATCTTCTTAAAAATGTCAATCCAACAATTGAAACACATAATAAATTTCAATATTTGTAGAAAATCAATATATTCATATACATCACTTTTTTGTAGCATTTCCTTGATGATGATAATAAACTTTATCGAAATATTGGAATTGGTCAAGAAGTAATGGTGAAATTCATGTTGGAATATGGGTTCATTCAACATCTCCTATATGATCAAATGGAATGAAATCACTCAATATTTTTGAAGATAGTGTATTATCATCTTTTTCCTCGGTTTTTTCAAATGAAACAACCTATACATAGAGCCATCTCAGAATAGACCTCACTATGCACTTTTAGAAAGTGTAAGGATTGACCGCATCATTTCCATCGCAAGTGTATTCAGTTCTTGGGGAACTATGAAAAAGTCTTTACATAAAAGAAATAATTTTTTTTTATTCGGTGCTGGATAATTCAATAGTTTGGATGTATGTATGAGAAAGATAAAATCGGATTTAACAACTTCATATCATTTGTCCTTGTGATCAAAAAATTATAATTCCAATTCACATGAATTTTTGTTCCAGGTCATCCAAAATTGAGAGCTTTCGTCACTCACGGCGGCCTTCTCAGCATGTTCGAAACTGTTTTTCATGGAGTTCCAATTGTTTCACTCCCAGTTTTCTGCGATCACGATTCGAACGCGGCCAAAGCGGAAGACGATGGCTACGCACTGAAATTAGATTTAGGCTCACTCACCGCTGAAAAACTTCTATGGGCCATTAGAAAAGTCATCCATGACCCGAAATACCGGGAAGAAGTGAAAAAGCGACAATATCTGTTGCTAGATCAGCCTGTAACTCCACTGCAAAGAGCAGTTTATTGGACTGAATACGTTCTGAGACATCGGGGCGCTAAACATCTACAGTCACCTTCAAGAAATCTGGGAGTTATACAATATTACTTACTGGATGTGGCGGCTTTGTTATTCGCCAGTTTAGTGTTACTGTATTACGTTGTGAAATATGCTCTCAAATTTCTTGTTCACTATTTTGTTACAAGTAGTGTTAACGCAGGAAGTGCAAAAAATTTAAAAATTGATTGACATTGTTATTTGTTTGAGACTATTCTGTTCATTTGTAAATAAATGTGACTGAAAAATACTTCAGTTCTTGTTATATCTGCATTAGCTAGTTTACCTGACAATCCAAACCAATCTAAGTCAGTCATTCAAGACGTGAAATAATATACGGAAAAAGTGTATTTCGAACATTCGAACAGCTCCTCAGAAATGTATCGTTCTTGGCTACCCACCTTGAAGAAACATAACATTGACATATTTAACATATCAAAATCTCATTGACATCTGTCATGGAAGTTCAGAAATGAAGGGAATTCTGAAGACGGAAGAGTGATTTAAGTATCCGAAACTTCGAGATGGGTATCTGTATAACTTCTTAGCTGTTTTTCATAAAAAAAGTCATCAAATAATAAGATAGTGATGAAAAAAAAGTGTGGAAAATACTTTGAGTTCACGCAATAAATCCAGTGAAATGGCAGAGTTCGCCCTTATCACACGTGTATTTGAGTTCTTCATTACAATTACCATATTTCTCCAACTATCGAAAATGGAAATACATGTTTAATTCGAAAAGGTTACGTTTTCAGGAGTGACTAATTTTTTGAGAAAAAAGATTTTGGCTTTCTACTACTCCCTCTTGATACAGAAAAATGTGGGAATCTTCCAAAGAAAGGAAGGAAGTAATCAATTTTGAAGGAAGGTAACTTCATACATAGATTTGTTAATCATGCAAAGAAGTAACTATCAGAAACAAACTGGAAAAAAAACTTTCCTGAAACAGCCACTTCCATATAAATATTGATTTACAGAAAAGAAAAATTTGTTCTGAAGAAATACTTTTAAATGAACACTGAATTATACAGAAAACACTGTTCTCTACTCAGTTTGTATCCCGAACATTCGTTATGGATTCAAATCAGATATCATTCACAGGATTTCTAAACAATATACTGAATGAAAGGTAGAACTTTTACTTATATGGAACACGGTCATGCTCACTGGTAGACATCGATACCAATCTGTTGGTACTGAAGAGACATTTTAGACATTCATTATGTCTAAAATATATTATGGAAAATTTGAATATTATCTGGGAATATAATTTTTGAGACCATCCAGAATATTCTTCGGATAATTAAAATTTTCGCTTTCACAAACTTCATTCGTGAGATGAAGTATAAGTTCTATCCCTACTCTAAAACGGCCCAAGCGAAGCTCTCTGGCTTACAGAGACAGGCTTGTCTGGCTATCAGTGGTGCCACCAGTACCACACCATCAGCGGCCATGAGGATCCTTCTAGATGTACCTCCTCTCCACATTTTTCTGGAAAGAGAGGCTAGATGGACTGCATACAGACTTGTGCACATTGCCAATTGCACAAATAAGGTCAATGCAGAGTGCAAGATACTGTTGGTTGACATTGGAAGTCACAGCATTCTGACTTTATGCCTCCAACTGTCAACTACGAACTGCCTTATAAAGTACTATTCCCGTGTAGAGAGGACTGGATCCTGCGGGAGAAGGAAATATTAAGAGCAGATAGTTGTTGGTTCACAGATGGATCAAAAACACCTTTCGGTTCTGGTGCAGGTGTTTTCAGTCGCAGACTCAGGACAGAGTTATCTTCCTGCCTAAGAACATATGCGACTGTATTTCAAGCGGAAATTTACGCTATTGAATTGTGTGCGGAGAGATTGGGTAAATCCAACCTCCAAGACTTAACAGATTGTCTCTGGTCTGGATTCCTGGCCATACTAGCCTGGAAGGCAATGAAGCTGCGGACTCTCTTGCAAAAGAGGGTGCTGCAAGCGGCTTCATTGGATAAGAACCTGCCATTGGCAGAATCCAAAGCGATGCCTATCCTGGATGCCAACACCTGGATGGCAAGAAGAAATATGGACTTCTGGCAGAATTTTCCAGGATTGGCTCACTCCAAGGCGTATATTCACCCTTCGAA
>WOGO01001033.1:0-19713 GCA_015342085.1 Leptinotarsa defecta | reverse complement strand
ATTAAGACACGCCCGAGGAAGCCATTGTATGGCGAAACACGTGTTGCGTTTTTGTAAAACTATCTAGTGAAAATCACACAATAAAGTGTTTTTAGAATACGTTAGTTACGGATTTTCATCAAGTATCGGCCGATTCCATCATATAACTTAGAAAAAGATAATACAACCTTGATCAGTACTTTCTGCTCCTTAATGCTAATTTTCACAAGTTACTTAACCAAAAAATTCAAAACCTCGTGATAATATTCTTTCAGTTTTTATGATATATCTGTAGGTACGTATTAGGAAAAATTGTATGAGAAATTGAAGTGATAAGTGAAGTTTCCTTGTTTCGATACATTACATTTGAGCGTATAAAAAATGTTACAACCAACATTTTTAATATTTGAAATTTGTCTTCAAACATTGTCGGCATCTATCAGTAAATTTCAGAATATGGTAGTGATTTGGAAAATGTTTTCTTTTCTGACAGATGGGTATGAAAATTCTTACCTCTATCAAAGTCCCTCTCTGATTCATAGATGTCACTTAGATACACACTGGTTCAGCCTTACACTAGAGAAGGGAGGCCTTGTGACAATGGTCTTGTGTGAAAAAGACCCCACCTAAGGATTTACCTAAAGCCATTTCAAACAACAGTTTTAATTTTCAATGGGAACTCTGCCATCTACTGTTGAATTTTATATATACCGAGTAGAGAAATGTAGAATTACCTTTCTTCTGAATTCGAGGGAATAGAATGATTGTCTTTGAATATAGACTTACAGACTATATACAGACTATGTCCATTGCGTCGATGTTTGAAAACAAATAAAATTTGAAGAATTTGATCATTAGTGAAATAAAATTATTTCATGATCATATATGTTCTATCTATAAGAACAGAAGGAACCAAAACATCGCAAAACGAACATGAAATTTTTAAACCAATCCAAAATCAAACATACATTTCTAAGCCACTTAAATAGCTGTTAAATGTAAAACTGTCGTATTTACCTCTTGCTCAGTATAGACACGCCTGAAAAAGTTACTGTTCAGCGAAACACGTTTTGCGTTTTTGTAAAATAAAGTGTTTCTTGAGCTCAGATGTAAACGAACACACCTTATTTGTGTTTACACAGAATAGTGAATACTATTCTGTGAATTTATTGCTCCAAGGCAAATGACAACTACAATTTGAGGTTATATTTACAATTTGTGAATTTGCTGAAGCCACCTCTAACATTTCGAGTTATACTCTAAATTATCAATTTTGGTCGAATCATGGCTGGTGGATTCACAGAGACCGCGTTCATAAAGAAGCTAGCGGAACTCAATAATTCCTCTCAAAGCATACAAACTTTGAGTTTGTGGTTAATTCATCACAGGAAACATTATAGTACAGTTGCCAAAATATGGATCAGAGAACTAATCAAAGGTGAAAATATAGTCTTATAGTCTCACTCACGCATGAAACTATAATCTCCGGTATTATTTTCAGCGAAGGATAATAAGAAACTTACCTTCATGTATCTAGCTAATGATGTTATTCAAAATAGCAAAAAGAAAGGCCCTGAATATGGACAGGAATTTGGATTACATTTGAAGAAGGCCTTTGAACACATGTCAAAAGGAGATGAAAAAACAAAGAACAGTTTGGATAGGCTACTTACCATTTGGAATGAAAGAGGAATATATGATGGTGTATTGATAAGCGAATTCAAACGAGCACTGGGTAAGCTCACATAGCTAGGAAATGTGATGTTTCGTAACCATAGTTATCCTCCAGAAAAGTGTTTACAGTTGTCTACTTTGAATAATTCCTAGACACTATTTCCTAATTGAAAGATGCATAGAAACCCTGGTGTTTTAACTGATTCACTTTTGATTTGTCTTCATAGTGCAACAGTTGAAAACTATTGTCTGTACTTCCTTCTATTGAAAATTCAAGTGCTGAGGCATGGAAACAGTGTTTTTTTTTTTGATTGAAAAATTACAAACAAACATTGACGAGTGATGTAAAAGCCATGGATTGTTTTTCAACAATACTGGACGTTTTCTTCGTCTTGCTTCATGCAGTGGCTTTTTAGGTTAAAATTCAGCTATTTTGGAATGCACTTTGCTGCCACAAACTTCATGCCCAAAATATATGAAAAAGTTGCATGGCATGAGTCAACCGATATGCCGACATCCTCAGCAACTTCTCTAATAGTGATTCAGTGATTCTCCAGAACAATTTTTTTCACTATCTGAAAATTTTCATCGGTTGTTGATGTGCTGGGGCGCGAGCGCATCATTTACATCTTTTTGACCTTCTGTGAAAAGATTGTACAACTTGTACACATTTTCCTGACTCAGTGGACAAACACCGTATGGTACTGTCAACATTTCAAGTGTTTTTAACCACTCAACTTCATTTTTCATACAAGTTTTATACAAATTCATTTATCCATTTTTTTCGTTAACATAAAATCGCTGAACACTTCTAACTTTTATGCCTCTCACCAACAAACAACATACTAAACAGCTGACACTGTGAACATATGTTATATGGTATTCATTTGATTTTTTGTAGTATTAGGTTATGAGCCTCCTCCTAAGAAATCTAAACCTAACGACCACAAGAAAAGTCCAACTAGGGAGAGGAAAAAATCTGAGACTGAAAAAGTCATAGAGGTAAGAGTAAGTATGAAACGCTTAGTATGAAACATCATTACAGACTTTTTACAGCATTCTGACGGGTCAATTGAGACTCACGTACACTTGAGCCCTCATACACCCGCTGGAGATCCTCCTGAACCAGAAGAACTGATCAAAGCTATCCAAGATTTAGAATTGAATATTGCTTCCTCGGATGAAATCGTTCGAGAAAGAATAGCTAAATTGCCAAGGGAAGTTTCAGAAGTGTCATTAATTTCTAAAATTGAAGGTAAGCATTTTTTCAAATTTACAATTATTTTCCGAATGTCTGTTATAGTGTTAAAATATACTTGAAATATAATCACACAGGCTAAATCCTATAAAAAAACTATGTTTTGTGTGAAATATTTTTAGTCATACAAAAAAAAATTATACGAGTGACTTTTTTGCCATAATTATATAAATCATTGGTTTTTTACAGTATGGTATACAGATACCTATTTTCTTTAAGATAACAGTTTTATTTTTCATTTTAGATAAAGAAGCTGCCGAAAAGCTTAGTTTACAAGTTGGAGAAGCAGTCCACTTACTGAGCCAGTACAATACTAGATTATCAGCTGAAATGGATCATAGAAAGAAAGTATCAGTTATGATGCGAGATTTTTTACTAGTTCAGGAGGAACTTTTGGCTCAGGCTGAACGAAACTTGGAGGTGAGCATTCATTTGATTTTTCCTGATATTGTTTAGATAAGGGTGTCAATATTTTTCGGATTTGAAGACTGTCGATTTTAGGAATTTCTTCCTGACGTTTTGCTAGCGTGAGAGAGCTGGCACCCTCAGAGATATATATATATCCTGAGTTAATATTTTTAATGACTCATGAGTCATCAATAATATTAGCATCCCAATTTCGAGAACAAAGGTATTGTTATTTATCATTGGTTACCAGAAAGAATTAAAAAAAATTACAAAATCCCTCAAAAAATTTTAAAACAAATTAAAAAATTTTTTTTTTTTTGGAGAAATGAACTCAACGATATTTATGTTACTTGCCTATGTGAACAGTTGTTTTTGGTAATGTGTCATGTATTGTGGAGTATTTTTTATTATCTTTTGTAATCCCTAATATAATCAGATTCGTTTCTTGGCGTAAATGAAGGAATATGTGAAGTTTCCTGCTGAAAATTTTAAATATTGATTGACAGGCATGTTCAGAAATATAGCACATCCCTATAGTTTCTTATCTAGCATATAGATTAGATTAGACAGTTTAAATTATCAGAAAGCAGTGGGTGGTTGATAAAAATTGTATAAAATACGATCACAAAATGCAACAAATAAATATATAAATGAAAAACCGAGATGCATAGAGACAAGTACCTACATTGACGATAGTCACTCAGTAAAGCTAAGAGAGGGTTTCATTTTTTATTGATTGGAGCAGTGAGTTGTACGAATGGTTGTTTCCATTTGTAGTAAACTTTCTTGAATGTGTATCAAATTGCAGTATATTTATTACACATGATAGCAGAGTTAATATATTGAACTTTATAAATCAATTCTTACAGCTCTCCATTTGAACTATTCCAGCTAAAGCTCTGATTGCTCGTTTATGAATTGTAAATATAGTACATAGTGACGTCATGTTTTTTCTTTATTCCGATTTTTCATTCATTATTATTATACCATTATTTTTCGCGCCGACGTACACCCTGTACATGTTTTTTTTCCCAAACGATGAGACACCCTGTATGGCGGCAGCCATGTTTTTTTTTCTTTAACGCCCCATGACCATGTTTTTTATTTAATCCAATTTTTCGTTCATTATTATTATTATACTACTATTTTCCACACTGACATATTTGAGACACCCTGTACACGTTTTTTCTCGAACGATGAGACACCCTGTATGACAGACATGTTTTTTTCTTTAATGTCTGTGGCCATGTTATTTCTTCAATCCGATTTTTCGTTCATTATTATTATTATATCATTTCTTTACGCGCTGACGTATTTGAAACACCTCGTACATGTTTTTTCTTAAACGATGAGACACCCTGTATGACAAACATGTTATTTTTGTAATTCCACCGCGTTCTTATCTATCAAATGCTCATTCCATCCTTCTATGCGTCGATCACGTCGCACACGTCTCTTTCCCACTCACTACCGAAGTACGCTGTGTCCCAGAAGCCCTGTATACTATCTACTAAGGAGATCTGTCCACCTTCCTGGAAAGGACAGGATGGACGATGACCTAGGTGGACATCTCCTCGAAGGATATACAATGGGTTACATGTGGCTTAAGTGCTGTGGACCTATACTCACCCTCCCTACTCTACAGATACAGAAAGCAAGTCTGTTCATTTCCTTATTCAAAAAGTCTTCTGTCAGTTACTACTTATTCAGGTTCAAAGATTGAGAAATATGTTAGAACTCTCATAATTCAGTTTAAAAAATGTACATTTCAAGTTAACGCATGTAATGCCAACATTCTCACAGTCAACTTGTATTCCGTAATATCTATTCAACCGTGCAATCTGAGGTCGAAATAATGGTAAAGTATCCCACAGAATTATTGCCTCATTGTGTGAAAATCCTTAGATTTCCGCTCATTGAAAACTGCTTAGATAACATAGTGTGTACGCAAGAAGATATCAAGATTACTTGCGTGTGCGAAAACAGTGAATCAAACGCCCATGATCAGTATATAAAGTTGTGAAAAAAAGGATTTCTTCTTTTTTGAAGCAGTGCTCGTTTTTCACCTTGTCACAAGAATGTTTGTTTCTGAAAATGCCGGATACATAATACAAAACAAGGTCTCGACAGATTGGCAACTCTAAACCTCTTTCACATGGCTCAACATTAGGGCTTTTTACATGCTTCGGCAGTTGTGAAATCTCTTGAACATTGCCCTGCTCATTGCTGTGGCTTCAAGGACGCGTGAGGAGGAAAGGTTGCAATTGCGTTTGTTTTACGTAGTAAACTTTAAAAATCGAGAGTTTTCATGAAAACTATCTCTTACTTTCAAAAGATAAAAATATTGTTTGAAGGCTGAGATGGTTTCTAGGTCTGAAAGTCAATTATATTCCAAAAATCAATGATTGAATTGAATACAGACCGAGGATGATTTTATGACACAGGAAAAATATAAAGAATATTTTAATTTTTGTTCTAGAAACAGTTTCGAACAATCTGTTTCTGTAAACAGTGTTGAAAAATATCTCGAGAAATATAGAATAACATCTTTAGAAAATGTCATGAAAAAAACTATATTGGTGTGTATAACCTACATGAAAGGTTATAAATTTTTCGTCTTTGCTCTGAATGTTAGAATGACCTTTTTGTCTCGGTTTTTCTTTTGTCTTTGGGTAAATAGGTACTTCCCATTTAAAATTTGAATTGAGAAGATTTTATCAAAGAGCATTATTATCATTTACAAGCGGAAGGCACATATGCGTAGCCAGAGCGGTTTACTAGTAATTTCATAATCGGAATGTAATGTTCTTCCTGAAAATATATCACCTAATTTAGATCTGAGTGTACATATTTAATTGAGAATTGACAATTCAATCAACATCATCTACTCTGCTCATTGAATGGTCTACATCACAACAACATATCCTTGTTGCTGGTTTCGTTTATATTCCACAAATATTAGAATTGTAGCTCACATTGACTGAAATTATGTTCATTATAATTTTTTAAATTTGGAATAGATTTGGTAAAATATCGTTGATACTATTACTTGTCTGGAATTTTTGGCACAAGAGCGAAAAATATTATTCACAAAAACATTTGAAATTTCCAGTTCAAACGGAAAATATGATATTGTAATGAATATGGAAACGATATGTTTCATTTTCTCTTTGGGAGATAATAAAAACGTAAATTTTTCATATACACAGTTCAAAAACCTCCAAATACAAATAACAAAATGGCTTTTAAATGAGTTATAAACTATTCTTGATGAAATTCTTGTCTGGAGATATTAAGCGTTACTAATGTTCAATTGTAGGTACACGTGTATAGCTTGGGATTTGATTTAATTAAATTCAATTTAGTCCTAACTCCAACATCAATTTATGTAAATCATTGCCGAACACTCATGGTGTGTTGTGTTGTGGTATGAAGTTTGTTGGAATATCAAACACTCATTGTATGGTGATTTATTTGGTTAGAGATATTGCATCTTTAGTCACGGTGTTTCAATTACGCACCAAATTAATGTACCATGATCGATAATCAGCAGTTTAATAATTAGAATTCTATTTGAATTGATGACTTAAATTACACGAGTTTAAAAAGTTTTTTTCACTTCTGTGAGTCTGAAAAAATTCTGACTGAACATACGTAAATCATTGGTAATGTTAAAAATGCGCTGCCATCTGAAATGTCATATGGAGCGCAAAATCATTCTGAATTTTGGGAGATGTAACCTTATTTTACCGTTTTCTTCATAAATACCAATTTTGTGCACAGCAATAAGTGTTACAGTTCTGGTGTTTGGAAGTAATACTTGCTTTAGTATTTTGTCGTTCCTAAACAAGCGTTTCTATCTGATCCAAGACTTTCATATATGGTTCTATTGAATTCGATATACTACTTTCGAATTTGATTTATAGTTGTTAATAACTCAACAACTTAAGATTAAAAATTTTTCCATGAGGTTTCTTTATATATTCGATTTTTCCCAAGTTATGATACATTTGGCGCCTGATATTATAAATTTTTTCGTAATCTACAGATGAAATTGTTTAAAACGAGTACCCACATCAGCCTGTTGCACGTCTCATTAAGGAAATAGATTTTAAGGTTCTTTAGGTTTCGGATAATTGTTGTGAAACCCTACCTTATCTATTATGTTTCTTGATATTCAGATAATTCAAATGAAACAATTTTCAGCGAAATTTTATTTTTCTTCATGAACACCAGTTTCTATCATATTCTGTTTCATCGTATATTTCATTTCTTCGTGATTCCAACTTGGTTGGTGAAGCGCGCCCGCCAAGAAAAGTGTTTCAGTTCTGGTGTTTGGAATTAATAGTTGTTTCAGATTTTTGTCGTTTCTAATAGAGCGTTTCAATAGGAACCATGTCAATGTACGAGTTTTATAGTCCTCATGCCGTCCATCGTGAAAATATTCAAGAGTATAATAGGTGGTACTTTGTTAATAGTTTGCGTACGGCTTTTTTAAATTTATATATTATTTATTGAATCATCTAAAGCAACACTTCTTTTAGACCAGTCCCAACTCCCTACACTGTAGGTTAATGGAATGACACCTATCAGAAAACAACTACTCCTCTGGCTAATACCACGAAGGGCGTTGGATTATATCCGACAGATGTCAGTGCAGGATTATCCACTGAAATTATTCCTGCATATGCTGTTGTCGATACAACTGCAACAATCGATTTTCAATTATTGGAACACACCTGCAGACCGGATTCGGGCTGTTTGGCCACTAGTCAGTACAAGGTAGTGTCTATCAACTAAAGTCGATGATTTCCGATAATTGAAAATCATCGAATTCCTTCAGAGTATCATTCCTCGAACTAGGCTGAAGCGGACAATAAACAACAGGTTTGTCATCGCCCCATCTGCCTGTGAAAGAGGTAACCAACCGCATATCCGAAATTTGCTTAATTCCTCATATAAGGAAAGAAAACTTTTCACATATAGTCAGTGGACATACTTGAAGACTGGCTATAAATCAAATCATCTGGATTATATCCGACAGGTGTCGGTGCAGGATTATTCACTGAAGTGGCCTTCACAGGCCTGAACGAATTGTTCCTTTAGATGATTTGTTTTCTAGCCAGTCTGACTATATGTGAAAAAACATTATTGATGGAATCTTTCCTAACCATACGCAGTACAAAAATGGGGCAAAATGGTAAAAATGGGAACCATTTTCAGTTTAGAAAAAGTGGCGTTAATTTGCAAACGTGATAGGAAATTCCTGTACAGCCTTTTCGAAATCAGTTTTTGGTTGATGAGGCGGTAATAAAATCAATCGTACAAAAATAAATGACCTTGAACCTCAGTTTTAGGGTAGGAGGTGGTCTTACGTTTACCTGCATGTACATCTTGAGAAAATAAATCATGATATAAAAGAATCATTTGACAAAATCTGTACAGAAAATCATCTCCTTTGCGTAAAGAGGTAACTTTTTGCAGTTTTCTTGTTCCTATTTCATTTTTTCTCCTCGGTTATTAATTACGAGAGTTGTGATTGAAAACAATTTATAAAAGCCATACAAGAACTTTCGTTTATTTTGTAAATAAAATTAATAAAATACGTTCCTGAGAAACAGCAGGTTTAATGCAGCTTCTTCGAGGGCCAAGTTTGACAAATTACGATCTATTATAGACACATTTATTCAAATTCATTTCAAACCATTATCATGAAATACAGTGAGTTAATATAGAATTCCATTTTTTCGCTTTTATCAAATTTTATCAGCTAATCAAAAATTTTTTGAAGGATAACAACAGTGTAATATCATCATAATTACAGACTTTTACGGGTAACAGGTTTTCCCAACAAATGGTAGTTCAATAATTACATCCGTAATCTTCACTTTGACATGTGTGGAATTGCTCTCGATTCAACTATTTTTTTTTCTAAGATAACCGTTTCAAAGCTGTTTTGTGGGTTTGTTGGTCGTGTTTTGGAGGTTCTTATATCTGACGTTTCGTTTACGACTGAGGTATGCGCAGGTGTTCAGGCAACAGTCAAAGTGTTCTGGTTGTTCTAACCTAACCAGAACAGTTCGCATTGGGAAATGTATACCACATATGTGGACGAATCGTTTCTTTCAGCAGTGTCAGCAGTAGATCATAAATAGTTCAGTCGTAATGAATGGAAGAGCGTTCAAAGCTCGCATTAAGGAACACAATTATAGTTTCCAGAATGGAAAAATAAATTCCACATATATCATGCATTTAATCCAGAGGGACACGAGTTCAACCATAAATACAAGCCCCTCCATTTCCAGAAGAAAGGTTTGAAACTTACCGAACCTGTTGGAGAGTATGGACATAAACAAATTCAAAGACTCTCAACATTTTATAAACGATCGAACTGAATTGAAAAAATTCGCCATTATCGAATTTGTTAGGTATATTTACAGTGATACTTTCAAAAAAAACATAATGTATTGATATAGTTAATGAATTCATGCCTGACCCTTTCAGATAAATTCATCCATTAGGCAGACGAGTAGGTAATAATAGGTTAGTTAGAGTATAAAATGGTTGTAATTTAAAAGTAAATTTCAGTTTATGCTTGAGGAAGCTATTGTATAACGAAACACGTTTCGCGGTTTTTGTAAAACCCTTTATAGTGAAAATCATACAATAAACTGTATTTATTAGTTTTTTAATATGGATTTTCATCAAGTATCTGCCAGTTCTATTCAACTAATGGCTCCAATTTTTTTAGTAAATCAAGCGTCTCTCTCTTCCTCGATAAACTCGAGAGTATTAAAAGAATTCCTTTCTTAGGTTCCACGCTTCATAAGTATTTCCTTCATTTTTGTCATATTGTTTCAACTTCTCTCTCTGTCATTCGTTGTATCTAATCGAATTTTGTATGCATTAATGTGGCCGTCTCGTTTGTCCGATAGGATATTTCAAAATATACACCTTCGTATATATTTTCCGTCATATCCTTCGTATATTTAAAAGGAAGAGGCAAATCTGTTTCGTAACTCGTTTTTAACCGTTGTGGGAGTTGAGGGTCTCGATGTATATAAACGCCCCCTGGCCGTTTTGATGTACCTAGATTTTTTACCTGCCCAGCTTCGCATCTGATAAAGTTCCCTACCGTAACATCCCAGTTTCCACAAAATGTGCTTTTTATTCAGTGGGATTCAATTTCGTTCGCTTCGTACATACTCAGGTAGTCTCGTGACGATCTAGACTAAAGGGAATTATTTTTATTTGTATAACTTTCTTTGCGTGCCATGAAAGAATGAGGATTTCTATTCTGATTATAGATCTTAACATTTTGAAATACTGTCATAATTGTGGTGAATAACAATGTTGTACTATTTAAACATGCTAGAAATCACGTGTTTGAAGGTTGGACCTTGTTAATCTCACACGTTGTTAGTTTGAACGTTTGTTGTTCGTCAAAAGAACAACGGCTGGTCAATGAATTTTGCAGCATCCATACCACTGAAAAAAAGTTGAAACAAGCTCATTTGGATGTTTCTTCAAAGTAATTTTAAGTATTGAACTCCAGCGAGAAAGTCACAACTCAAAAATGCACGGTTTACAGTAATTTTAGTATTGGAACAATATAAAAGGATTATTATCGGTTTTGCATACTCTTTCGCCTTTTCAAAAGTGATTGAAATAATCCTTACTCACAGGATTTGAAACACCGAAAAAAATGTAAACAAGTCAAGACAGAAGTTGATACTGAAAGAAACTAAATGAAAATTCACAGTTTATTGTTAGATTTTCACAAAACCGCAATAGCTTTTTCAGGCTGGTTCAGTACTTTCAAAATTGAACACATCTGAAGAAGCTATCACGAATTGAAACATGTGTTGCGGTTTTGTTAACTGTTTATCGAAAAAGTACATAAATATTTCTGGTACGGAATAAATTTTCTATTGATTAAAATAAACACATATTTAATTTGATTAATTGAGAAAATATCATTAGAGATTTACAAGTTCCTTTGGTGGGAAAATATTTGTGAACTGTCAGTCCTCGGCGGTTTTTGAAATAATCTTCCTTTACTCGAGAAAATCTGATCAGCAGAATAAGTCACATGTTTTATAGGCAACACTCTCGTTTTATACTGCCATGTTTTATAGTATTGTTATTATACTTCTTTTGGAGTATGTTCTTGTTTTGAGTGATTGGATAATGGATGCAATTCAATTTTGATGTTTGTCTGAGGAAATTCAAATGATAAATAATAGTTCAAATTCAGTATGGTGTCGTATTTTGAAAGTACCATTGTACCTTCACCAAACAAGTCATTTCTGATCTTGCTGTTGACTTATTATGATTTCATTTTCAGTTAAACTATCAATCATTATACCCAACTGTACAATCTACAATTTTCTGATATACTCTCAATTCAGATGTAGCTTATTTTTTGAGGCACTTCATATAAACCTAATAAAAACACTGAAAATGAATTCAACAATATTTTGAGGAATCGTTGTAAATATTAAGAGGCATTCTAAAAAAATGGTCGTAGTCAGACTTGATTTGTATTTTGATTAATTTTCTGAGCCACTAGAATTCTCTGAGCTATTGTTTTGTATTAGCTAATTTATTATTTAATATATTTTTGTGCAACTCACCATTCATTTAAATGGTTTTTTTTTCATCATGGATGTGTACCATTTCTAGTAATTCATTAAATGAGAAACGTGTTCTTCAGTTATATCGTAGACTTTCCTACGAAGTTCATCTAGTACAAAATCTTTAAAAATTTTTTATTGGCGTAGACAAACGGTATAGAAATATCATATAAAACTCAATTCCCTACCCTAGGGATTCCTCAAGGATCGAACTTGGATCCAGTTTCATTCAGTATGTATGTGAACGAGGGTCCTAAAATATATTTTTTTTTGTTTGTTGACGATCAGGATATTCAAACTTACACAGAATTTTATGACTGGGTGAGATACCATATGTCATCCTGACCATGGTCACATGGTCATTCTCCATCTAATGGAGATTTCCTGTAGATGCCTTGATGCTTGTAATTTTGTCTCTAAGGCACGCAAATCTACCCTTATAATCGTCATATCTATGCCTGTTAAAGTAATTCTACTTGGGTCAATTGATGGATGTACGTGGTAGGAAATCATGATTAAGAAAAAAGAATTGAAACTTTCTATGTTTTTTACCACTTTTATTTGTAACTATTTGTAACTGCAGTTTCGTTATATAAGGACACTTTCAAACATACATTAATTTATAAGTTTCAATTCTCTTTTCTGACTATTTTCCTTTTTTTTTGACAGACAGTAAGAGAACGATTTCTGAAAATTCTTTCGCTTTGTTTTTCTTCTCTCTCTCTCTTTCAAAAGGTGCATTTGCAGTCACAATATTCGTATAGGAAAAACTCACAAGGGGATATATATATATCTTCCGTATTGTTCAAACTATATATTTGATAGCTGCCGTGTTTTATGTCAGACAGCCAGGCAACGCGAGGCTCGAGATATTGATAAACAAATGAGCAGTATCTGGGAATTATGATCTGGGAATGTCATGAATGAGGAGTTGAAAGAACGATCGGACAGGATGGAGATGAAGAAAGTTGAAGAACAACCACTGTAGTGGAACTAATTCGCATCAACAATATTTAAAAATAGTTTTCCCAGATTGTTAATCTCTCTTGAATAATTCAAATTGTGTTTGTTTGAAGGTGGTTGACAATGTTTCGTGATGCATTTCATTAGTTTGAACTTCCATTGTCTAATATAATATAAATTGATTTGAAATCCCCGAAAGAATCTGTAAAAATTTTAAAAAGATTAGCTGAAAATTAACAATTATATTAAGGAAAAAAAACTGAAATCACAATAAAATAAAACAAGCAAAAAATTAAAAAATTGGACTATCAACACGAGATGAAAAATTGAAGAAATATTAACAACAAATGAAAATTGAAAATTAAAAGATTCCAAACCAAGTTACTTCACTGTTTCGATTGTTAGTATCCACAATCTTCTTCGGGTGATAACTGGACTTATTCCTCCGAGATCTGACTATTTATGAGTCATTCGAGTGCTTTCACCTATCCCCTCTTCCCTCTCTCCGCTTCATCGGTTTTAGCGGAAGCCGACCTTTTTGTCGTGTTCCGCTTGATTAGGGGTTTCCATATGTTGCGTATCACTACGCTAACTTGGCTAAATGCGTTGGTGGACAATATTTATGCAGCTTCTTTGAATTTTATCCTGAACCAGTGTTCTTCCTTGTGGATGATTTCAGTTTGAGCCCACTTGATGTTATGTTGATGAGTTCAAACGTACTCTTCGATTCCTGATTTGCTGTGTGTGCCTAGCTGTGTTACTCGGCAATGCGAACTTTCAGTGGCCTTTTAGTTTCACCGATGTATGATTCTCCGCACGCGCAGGGTATCCAGTAAATGCAATTCTTGGAATCGTAGTCCTCGTTTGGTGGCCTGGTTTTCATGAGGCTGCTACGGATAGTGTTCTCAGATAGTGTTCTGATGTTATACTTGGACCCAATCCTTCTTATCCTTTTCGACAATCCTCTGAATTAGGGAAGTACAAGTACTGGTTGTGGCGGCTTCTCTTCCTTGTGCAGCTCTTGTTGTCTTCTAGCTAAAGTCTGTTCCACCATCACTTTGGAGTAATCATTTCGTTGAAGGTCATTTTTGATGATGCCCAGTTCCTTTTCGAGACCTTACTTTGTATTACAGAGCCCGAAAGCACGGTCTAGTAGAGTCTTGATGATTCCCTCTTAGTCGATTGATGGTGGTTGGATTCCTGGTTCAGATACTGTCCTGTATGAGTGGGTTTTCGATATACCGATGTTTGCCATTTAGTGCCGGTCCTCTTCACCAATACGATTCACCAATACAGATTCTTTCAGGGATTTCATATCAATTTATATCATATTAGACAATGGAAGTCTAAATTAATGAAATGCAATTCAAATTGTGATTGAAAATTCACATTTTTATCTGTCTATGTCAAGCAGCGTGATATTTCCCGAAATTTGTTTTGAAATTGACACAACTATGATGAATCATTCGAATTGCATTCGGTTCCCGATATCGATTGGAAACCTAAATCCCTGGACTGAGCGTAACTAAAATTGTACCGAATGAATGTCATATTATCTTTATTATCATTCGGTGTATTTTTGTGACAGTTGCCGCCCGAATTTCCAGGAATGTTGGCCGGCGCTATTTCCATTTGAATTCCAAGTTATTTAAAACGTTTCGCGGTTTTTCGAATGACACTTTGTTTTCGTTCGAGAAGCTTTGGTGTGGTCACGGTTTGATTTAATGCTTTACATTTCCAGTACCGTCATATAGTCATTGGTTTATAATATATTTTCATTTATGAACGGCATTTGAATTATCCTCGTTTCAGGTTTCATTAGCTGTAATAAAATACTCTTTGTTCATATGAATTATTTGTTTTTTCTTTATTACAATTGAAAGGAGAATTCCAAGTTTCTCTTTGACTATATATAATAGTAGTAATATTTATTTGTCCAATAGGTAAAATACAATATATGAATTGTGTATACAGAGTGGCCACTTTTTTGATGAGATTGTATTGGTAACTTTTAAACCATAAGAGTTAGAAGGTCGGTCAAATGGAGAGAAATTTTCATTCATAGAAGCACTATCAAGTGGTTCATACAAATCGAGAATATTAGGGCCGGCTATTGAAATATCATAAGAAAAGTAAATTTTGTCCCATGTTATTTCAAAAATTTAAAATAAATGTGGAAGGTATTTTTCATTCTAGAGTAAATTCTGCTCGATTTGATGTAATCAGATTTTGAATCCAACGTTTCGTATTTTCTGGGCCACCCTCAATCTCATTTGTTTCAATACGGACCTGCATATTTTATGACACTTTTTTAGATAAATGTTCACGCTGAAGTCAACGATATATCATACAATATCAAAATTGACTTTCGGGTGATTTTGGCACTCATCCAAATTTCTTTGGTTCGGATCTGTATTAAATTTCCCTTTGGTGAAATTAAAAACCTGCAATACATTTCGATAAGAAAATCAACTCACTCATCTTGAACTGAATGAAACGTATTTCAAGTAGAAAAGAACCTAAATCATAATAATTTAACGAAACTATCATTCATTTGAAAGAAAAATTAAATGATTCTTCGAAAGTAAATTAAAATTATTGAAGTAATTGAAATATCCGCCATTTTGTAAAATGCACTTTGCGATTGTGGAACTCAAACTTGTTATACATGTTATGCATTTTCAATCTTCTCGTAAATTTTATTTTTGAGATATCCCCATAAATAAAAGTCCAGCGGATTCAAATTCGGAGATTTGGCAGGCCATGCCAGTCACAGGACCTCTTGCTTCAATCCATAAATTCGCGAAAAAGTTCTATTTAAATGATCTGTAACTATTCTTGAGTTGTGTGAACTACATCCGTCTTGTTGGAACCAAGGACTATTACTCCGAAATCGTATAGAAAGATCATCCAACATTTCTCCTATATGATTGTAATTAAAGTAATTAAATTAAAATAATTAGTGAACTGGTGAAAAAATTCTCAAAGTCTTATTTGAAATGTGACCAAACGTAGTAGATTAATTTGACGATAGTCGTGTCACGAAGAGTTCTGGCGATGTATTGAATCTATTGGAGCCAATGGAGACACTCTACATTTTGTTTTATGAGAGAGAGGACATTGGCAGATCAAGATCTTCAGACGATGTGGTGCTGCAGGTTTTTCCGGAGCGCCAATTAGTTTTTATCGGTGTTTTTATTTTTATCGTTGTTTTATAATTTCACAAATGAAAACAATTATGTTTTTTCTCAATTTTTCAATAAATGTGTTATATCGTTGTAAAGATACTTTTTTATTCCAGCAAATGCCTTTAGAAAATACCTAAATACCTAAATAGATTTTCGAACGTTTTTGTATTGAAAATATCGACTCCAAGGAACTATACCAAGGAACTATACAAAATGATGCTAGAGGGCTGCCATTTGCAATCTTGAAAGGAGTTTAGAAAGAGATGGTACGGAATTGAATCCGGTTACTGTTCTTCATGTCATTCTGGTTCCTCTGGATATATATTTTTTTCGTTTTTGTACCATTCTTGGTACTTCTACTGGACTGCAAATTTTCAAATTGCCACTCAGTATATCTTAGTTGAATCTCGAAAATGAAAATAAAAAAAATCACCTGGCACATAAAAATACAGATCTCACCAAATTATTAAATCAATGAAAGAACAAATATTTATGAACACATGCAGCAATAAATTTCAACTTTTCGCAAATATCTCAGCAATTCGAATAGACGCCTACGCGTTGTAAGTAATTTGAAATGTCTTTTTTATGAGCGAGGATTTATTTTTCCTTCAGAATTGATTTATGTTCGTATTAAAAACATTTCATATCGGAAGCTTTTGTGTAGTGTTTATTTTATGATATGACTCAACTATGACGAATCATAAATAAACATATTGAAAATTCAATGAGGAATGCACGTTCTCATTGTTATATAACTCATTCCGTGGTTTTTTATGCATTGCACAAAGTGGGATCTTGTCGTTTAAGCATACTGCATCAGAATTATCTATGTGAATGACAATGGACAAAAAAAACACGTAATTATCAATTGTTTTGTTCGGAAATATTCTATGGTGGTTTAGTGGGAGTTCAAGTTAGTTTCCTTCTTCGTTACTTTTTGAAGAGAGGAAGAAGGATATTGAATTGAAATATTCAAGATTTCAAATACTGAGAAATTGAAAGATTGAATTGAAATAGAGGAGATAGGATTTGAAGGATGAGGTTATAACTATGATTTCACGATAATTTATTTGTTATATTATTTGAAAGTGACTACCTACAAATTACTGTCCAAGAACAATGAAAGTGAAAATAAATTTTATATAATCAGCACAAATGTATGTTATGAAATATTCACAGTATTTCATGATCAGTTATACTGTTATATCGATAATTTACATCAATAAAGTTATTTATATTTCAATTATTAATTTCACTAGGTGATGACTGGTAGGAATATGGACCATGAATAACTAACAAGTAGACGACGACTTCTCTTACGAGGACGCCATCTATAGAATCTCACAAAAAAACTTCTTTCAAATATAAACATCGATCCCAACGGCGATCTATGTCCAAAGGTTGATATTATATCAGACAGATTTTAACAGACAGATTTTTTTAACAGATATCAAGAAGTTAGCATTGTCTCTGCGAAGATGCCTTACTCAAGTAAAAAATGCGAGGAAATAGTTTAGTCAATGATAAATATCTATATTTTTCGTCATTCGGTTGAATCGTAAATTAACAAATATTGGAATTCTGAAGGTTCAAACTAGGAATTTAAAAAATTGATCTAAAATCAACCATCACTTTCATTATGAAGACACGAGATAGAAGTGAAAGTGATACAAATGTAAAACACACATCCCTTTCTATGAGGAATGGAATGTATGTTGTTGAGTTACTCTAGAATAGTTTAGAAAGGGTTACTTTGACTATTTTGTTTTCCGTTGTCAAGTTCTGAATAGAAACACCTCGTTTCCTTAAGATGATGCGTTTCTGTATTTTGCAACATATGTAACATGATTATCTTGAAAGTAGAGAGAGCATTATTCCACCAAGGACTGCACTTATCAGAAAAACTTTAAATGAATAAAAACATTTTTGTCTAAACAAGTCATCAATCTCACATATTATATCAGAAACCATAGAAACCATCTCAATAGAGTGGTCTGCATAGAGACCCTTGATATTTCATTCGTCTCACTTAGACCACAATGAATTCACTATCTTCTGCGGAGCGTAGGACATCACCGTATTATTATTTTCATCATCATTATTATTATAGGTTTATCAATGCCACCGGTGCAGCCTGTAAGAATATTTATACGCTCATTTCGTTGAAGCCTCAAATCAATATTCCTAATTCCTCTATCTTGATCATTGTTATACCTCATTCCATCCCGTTATAGAATTCAGGACCTGGTGCAGTTGTTTTGTCATTATATTATTATATTTGTCCTATTTCAAGCGTAAATCTATGCTATTGAATTGTGTGCGGAGAGATTGATAGAATCCAACCTAATACACAAGTCAAAAAAATATACTCGGGTAGTCAAGCGGCGTTGAATGCAATTGGCTCCTACCGAGCAACGTCTAAATTGGTAGCAAATTGGCAAAAACAACTCTCCTCAATATGAATACTTAACAAATTGTTTCTGGCCTGAGCTCCTGGCCATACTGTCTGGTAGGCTATGAGGATGCTGATTCTGTTGTAAAGAAGGATGCTGCAAGCAGCTTCAGCGGATCAGAACGGTCATTGGCATCGCTTCAGGCTTTGCCAAACAAATATTGAACACCTAAATGGCAAGAAGATTTATGGACTTCTGGCAGAATCTTACAGGATTGGCTCACCCCAAGGCATGAAACCAAACAGTTGTTGGACTACAGTGCCTGCCCCGCTGCAGACCAAATCAGGTTTTCAGAGTTTGACAGAGCCGCATTCAACATATAAACTAATCAGGAAGCTGGGTTCATTTGCTCGAGTGAGAATAGGTGTGAGCCACAATAAACCCTTGCGGGTTGCGCTGGAGGGTCGAATAGACTCACTCATCTTTGATCTAACCTAATTAACCTAGGGTAGGTGACAGTCTCCAGAAGCCTCACCTTGCATAGTTTGTTAATACCAGTCGTTTTTTTCATATATGGTCACCAGACCTGTGTATAACCACCGATACTTCTTGTTTCGTTTCATTTCCCAGGGGTCTTCCCATAAGTACGTCTGTCCAGTATCACTGCTGCCTACGCATTTTCATTCTGTATGTTTTATGGTTCTTAGTCAAACTGACATTATTTTCAGTCCCATGTAGTCAAGCTATTGGTGACTACTACTGGGCCTATGTTGAGCCTTTCTCTTATAATATTCAAGGCTTACTGCATTCGTCGTGTTACTAAATTATTATATTTGCCCTGGATTGGGATAACTAAGCTTTGAACCTTTTACTATTGACCGGGTATCCTAATACTGAATTTACTTGTGAAATTGAAAACAACAAGGAGCTATGTTCATAGATGTCTCAGTTATGAAATGTTCACAAAGGTATAGAATTTATTGCATGTAGAAAGAACCTCAGTAATTCAATCTGTTCAAAAAAAATATGTTTAAAATCTGTTAGTTTCCGTTAATCAGCTGTCGCCCCCATACGAACGACAACTCTCAGAAGTTGAGAAACTTGTGCGAGCTAAGGTCTAACGAGGTCTTACCTTTTAACGTGTGATTCCTAACACGGGTTCAAACTTTAATCTCCTTTTCAAATTCAAGCAGATGCCAGTGATTATGGTG
>WOGO01001032.1:0-19719 GCA_015342085.1 Leptinotarsa defecta | reverse complement strand
AACTCCTTGGGAGGATGTACAATGGGTCACATGTGGCCTAAGTGCGTGGGCTTACACTCACCCTCCCTACTCTACAGATACAGATTGTCAGGGACATAGCTGAAAGCAACGGGTATTCTCCAAATACCGTATAGAAGTTGGTTAGGAAATGTAAATTTAGAGAGTATCTTCGTAAATCTTTTATCTCAAAAAAAATGTATTCAAATTTCATCGTCCTTCCTTATGAATCAAGATACACTAACGCATTCGATCGTTGAACGTGGGAGAAGCCTTCAAAACTTCTTGCTCACTTCAACAAATGTTAGGTAACCGTAAAGACAACATATTGGAAAATGAAAAGTCGGGAATATATGAAATTAATTGTGAGGACTGTGACAAAAAATATATTGGTCAAACTAAGCGGGCCATTGAAACTCGTCTCAAAGAACACACCTCCGATTTCGAAGACCAGAAACATTTGTTGTCGCTCAACACGCCTTGGAAAATGGCCATAGAATAATTGAAAACTGTCTGAAATTGTTGAGATCGGTACATGACACTAGATTTTTGGATGCTTTTGAAAATCTGGAAATAGCAAAGTGGTGCATAAGAACTATGAACAGTGACAAAGTCCAATTCAAAATAGCCCACTGTATTCCTTCTTGTAAATCACTCTGTTGAAATTTGTGGGAACTTTCACGAGAAAATTTCCGCAAATTTCTTCCTGAAATCATTGATGAATATCAGAAAGTGAAAGTGTGCCCTGTTAGAAACGAATTGAGAGCTTTAGAGCTTCTCATTATTTTTCATCATCTACTGAAGACGCCAACTTGGTTGGCGAAACGCGCGTCGAGAAGAGTATTGCATTTTTGGTGATGATGAAAAGTGCTTGTTTTGGAACACTTAAATCATATAAACTATCAAGTTCAAGTTTTGCTGGGCAATGAAATGGGCCCAGAAGGCAGGTTGGAAACCAATTGATAATATTTCAAAACCAATTCAAAGTTAACTTTCACCTGCTCCAAATGACTTCGGGAAACCAATCTTTGCAATTGTTAAATGGGATATAGTGAACACTATGGATGAGTTATTTTGTTTAACAATATTTACTAATTGCTAGTCTTGCTCAAATATTGAGTCAAATACACAACAGAAAAATATTTATGTGATACAGATGAAAAAGTAACTGATATACTGGAAGAGGAAGAATAAACTGTTGAGAGTAACATTTGAATATCAATCAGATTCAAATTTTCTCGATAAAATTCATTTTAATACAACTCAATTTCAATAGATTGAGGAGAATATCTACTGAGGATACCACAGTGAAAACATTCGCTATGTACACTCTATTTTATATAGATAAAATTTTAATGATTACTTTAATATTGCTTTTGACATACTGAAAAACTTTTGTCAACAGTAACTTATTATCTTAGGGCGATACAAACCTTCGAATGATTCTCTCCAAGTACATTTTTTCCAAAACTGCTACAGCCGGTAACTGCTGACAGCGTTCATCTTTGAAGAGTGTAGCCAGCATTCTAGACCGTTGCTGGCCTGCAGATGCCAATACAGTGCAGACTAGGGCATTTCGGAGTGCGGTCATCCTTTCATCATCATGAACTATGCTTCTGTAAGACAACTCATTGTATCGTTGAGCCGCTTCAATGAACTTTCTACGATAATCCAAAACCCTCGCATAACAAACTTTATAATAAATTTGTAGCTGTTCATTTCGTGATTCGGCCTGCAAAAGCGAAGCTCTATTTATGAATGATTCTGCCTGAACAGGATCATCATTTTCCAGGTATAATCTGGCAATTTTCAGGTATGTTTCGAGCTTATAATCCACAGTATACTGCTTTTGACCTGTTTCCAAAGGGATTCCAACCAATACGATGGCCGCATCTTTCCACATCTGGTTCCGTTCATATATATCTGCCAAGTGTTGGCGGATGCTAGCCACTTGTTCTTCGAATGATATCACCCTGGGCTGAACTTTCTCTAACATATAGTGGGACACGGCTTTCGATACATCATCAGGTAATTTCATGAGATGCGCGCTGATTTCTGTTAATACTTGGCGAGATATAACTAAGCTGACATTTTCATTAACAACTGAAAAAAAAATGAATAGTCGATACATGTTAGTATAGTTTATGAAATGAATATAATTACTTGCTTCGATGAATGTCTGTAAACATTCAACTAGTTCAGAATCACTTCCTCTGAGTATTTCATCTAGAGCTGCTCTGTATCTGAAATATAATTTTTTTTTTAAATTCAGGGAAAGATCCTATATTCATGACAATAATTACAAATTTTCATAATATAGAATTTATTTCTAATATGCGTTTCACTACAACTGTAGCTTCCTCAGTTGGACTAATTTTTAAGGCAATATATAAAAATTTTCCACTTAAATTGAGAGATTATTAAGCAGTTATAAGAACAGGTAACCAGTAGGTATAAACCAGGTAAAGATTATTGACACTAATGATTCGAATTATTCTGGTAAATTTTCCATGAAAATAAATTCAAGAGTGGTGAGAGATTAACTACTTGTTGGTAGTTCACTAGGCCACTTGATTGTTTACATTTATCGATTTCCAAGAATTCCAGCAAGTTGAATTGGTTTTTTTCAATTTAAAACTTCTTCTGTGTTCAGAGATTCTGGTTTTGAAATTTCTAGATGTTCTTCCAATATAAACTTCTGGGCATGAGCCACCTCTTGGCTTGTAGACAACCTGGCACAAAAAGAAATTACGATTTTCCTTCCTCACATCGTCCGTAACCTGCTTGTAAAATTACAAGAGAAGCTGGTGTTGACCACTAGAATGAAAAAACCGCGGCGGTTGAATTTTATAGAACAAGTGAAGAATACTTGGAGCAGTGGTGTCAATTTAACACAGAACTAGATTGTTTTAATGGGCAAATTTAAGAAAGTGCCTACTCGGGAAGGGTCACAGAAAATGCTGGATTTACTGATCACGCAAGGGTTCATCGGCAGCTGCCAAAATACGAAAGCCTTTGACGAGTTTTCACCTATTTCCAACTTTGTGACAGATGAAAAATCCCTAGCTGGAATGCCAAGAACGTTTCTACTGGAAACCATTGGGTCGAATTATTCCAGCACTTTTGTACCAACAATCTTCATTCAACAAACGTTTCTACAATTATTGAGTACTTATGCGTCCGCCTGTACTGAGTTCCACTAAAAACAAGACCCGATATTTTGAAACAAATTTGTTCAGCCGACAAATACAAAAATACGACTTAGAAGTCATGCTACCAGCAGACTCTAGCGAATAAAAATAAATGGTCACGTTATATATTACTCTTTTTGTAAGACAAATTGGTTTCAATAGATATTTGCATATGTTTCATCAGTTTGTTAGTTATTCCTTCAGGACCTGGTGCAGTATAGTTTTTAAGTTTTGAAATTAGACATACTATTTCATTTTATGTCACTGGTAGTATGTAAAATTGTTAGTATTAAATAAGTGAATTTGATAATAGGGCTATTCACTAGACACTGTCTACTGAGAGAACACCTGAACAAAACAGTGCTGTACAAAGGAGACCCTAAATGCAGGCAATGCAACAAAGGGACAGAGACAGCTCATCATATTTTATGCGAATATGAGGCATTGGATTACATGAGGCAAACAATTTATGGACAACCCAAATTATGTCCAGAAGAATATGACACATCCAGCAAGAGATCTGTACAAACTAGTACATGGAACACGATTATTGTAATGGGTGTCATGAAAAAGCTGGGAAAAAATACAATAATTCCATGTGGCTGCAGTGTTTCTGGAGACTTGGGGAAATGGACATGTCAAACAGATGTCAAGAAGCAGAAAAAAGTGATAATATCATAATGTTATTATAATATAAATATAAAAATAGATTCACGAAAAATGAGAAATGAAACTATGTTTTTTACCACTTTTATTTGTAACTATCGTTACTGCAGTTTTGTCCTATATGGACATTTTCAAACTAATATAGGACAGAACTGCAGTAACGATAGTTACAAATTAAAGTAGTCAAAAACATAGAAAGTTTAATTTCACATTTTTTATGATGATCTCCCACCACGTAGTATCGGCTACATCAATCAATTTATTGAAAATAGATTTAATGGTTACATAAAATAATATATTCATCAAATCAAATTGAATGTGTTAAAAATATATGTGGATTGTTCAAAAAATTAGGTGAAAGTTCAAATTTGATGGGCTACATAAATTCGTTCTGTGCTAAGTAGTGTTTCTTTGACCAATAGTTTTATTATTTTATTGTCGACTCTTTGTCCTCGATAGAAGAGTTGTCTGGTGTCTTTTATACCATAGTCCTTATAAAAATAAACTATAGAATACGCTAACGTTTTTGTAGATGATGTTAAAAATCCGTTTATGCAAGACATGTACTTCTTTTGAGTAATCATCATTCATACCTCCCCAACCAAGAATACCATAATAATGAAAAGTATATGGTTTTCAGATTGGCTATAAAAAAAAACGAAGATATTTAAACTCTGACATCAATCCTCCTAATTAGTCTTATCATTCGAACAATTTGTTTTGAGTGAAGATCCCTATCTCAGATGATGATCTAACAGAGAACATTTAGTCGTAATACACTAGTGTATGAACTAAAGAACACATAGATGGTTTTTTTGTAATTTTTATTGTTATTTTCTTGCCATTTTTATATTTTAAGAATATCGTTTTCAATTCCATTCAGACTTGGCCAGGGTGATATTTGTATAACACGGATAGGTCATCAGAAAATCTGATATTTTCACCACAAGTTTTAATGAGGAACATATTGTTTATGTAAAAATTAAATAGAAGTGGTCCGAATACGGAACCTTATGGGACTCCAAGTGACATAATATATCATCAGTTTTGACTTCCTGTTTCCTACCAAACAAATAGCTTTTGAGAATTTCATAAGTATATAACTAATATGTACACTATAGTTCCATACTTACTTTTCTGCTTGGTCTTTGTGAGAGCCTCCTGATACTATAACATTTTGCAACTGAACACGTAAGTTTACTGCTTTGCTCATGATTTTCTGAAGGTAAAGAAGTTTTTATGGGACTGTTTTATACTCGAATGAGCTTCTCTGGTTCACTTTTCTAATCAAAATTGCGAACAAAATATCAAACCAAACCAAAACAAATTGAAGTGAGGTTAGGGTTGACAAGTTGACATTTGATTTTAAAATATCAGAACCATACGCAGGGTGGCCACCCAATTTTTATTTTCGTACTTATGTTTAACTTCTGTACATGCTTTGTGTGTCAATGTAAACTTTTATAAAGGTTCCAAAATATATAAGCACTCAAAATATGCATTGCAGGAGTGACATTGTATTGAATTAAATAATCTTGTTTACTTTCAATGTTGATATATTGAAGATAATTTTGTAATGAATGATGAATGATCGCTATAAAAATTGGCTAATACAAGAATGCTATAGTTATCATTTAATTTCGAAATTAAAACTTCTATGTTGGTCAAATTGGTTTAAACCTTATTTTCTCTTTCAAGTTTTTTGATGAGTTAAGTTTATTTACTAACTTTTGTACCGTATTTGTAAATTTTGTTTGTTTTATATAAAAATGTAAATTGAAATATTCAACGTTCAGTCAAATCTCACAATTACAATGGATTTAAAACTCTCTAGTACCTCGATAAAAAACATCGTGAGAAAAAGTTTAACGGGTCTAGTAACTTTGAATCAGGATACAGCTTTATTCGAATTTGGAAATGTAGTAGTACAAAAAAATTATTTCGATTCTAATAAAGTTAGAATTATGTCGGGGGGGCCTTATTGCATGGGAGACTTTGTTGGAATAGGGATGTTAACAGCTGCAGCACAAGGTAAACATGATTCTTGGAGAAAATTAAAAACTATTATAAATCCTTTTGCATAGGAGATAACTTCGTGGCACCTTCTTCGAAAATTATTTTACGTACCCTGAGAGAACTGAGTTACAATCATGTGAAAGGAACCTTGGTAATTGTTCGTGCAAGTTCTGGAAATTTTCTTAATTTTGGCCTGGCAACGGAAAGAGCCCTGAATGATAATTTACGAGTAAAATTACTCACTGTCAGTGATGATGTTTATAACGAAAAATTACCAAAAACGTGTTCAAGAGGTCTTAGTGGCATTGTATTAATAAGCAAGATTGCAGGAGCAATGTCTGAACAAGATTTGCCTCTAACTGATATATTCATGTTTTGTAAAAAATATTTGCCTAATATCATTAGCACTGAAATGGATATAGAAGAGTACATAGAGAGTTATGTAAATAAATGTATATGCGTCACAAAATTAGGAGGAAGTAGTTCGTCAGGATCCAAAAGAATAAGGTTGAGTATGAATATTACTCAGGAGGTTTGTAAGAAAGCTCTGGATCGACTATTGAAGAGAATTGATGAAGAGGAGCCAGTTGAATGTGAAACTTCTGAATCTTATTCCAAGTTGGTCATCAAAGCTGAAGATAATTTAGTCATACTCTTGAATAATAATGGTATATTGAGTAAAACCGAGGAATTTGTATATGCTAAAGAAATTATGGATGTTTTGAGTCGTTCAGGGATTCATGTACATAGATTCTATATTGGGAATTTCCTGAAATCTCCAGGAAAAAATTCTTTGTCACTCACTGTTATGAAAGTGGAAGATCAAGACGTTCTTTCTCTCCTTGATAGTCCTTGCACAGCACCAGGTGAGAGGTTACGTATTGCACACATTAAATTATAGAAAGTGCTGATGATGGAGCAGCGTAATATATTCTTCTGATGTCCCTTGGTTGATTTTCTATGCAGGTTGGCGATCAGTTAATCAAGGACTGCAAGGACAGCTCTCAGTTGATACCAAAATATTGACTGGAAATTTGAGAAGGAGGGACCGGTTGTCTCCACCAATTCGAGGCCCAAAATTAAGGGATTCTTTGGCTAATACGCTGTTGTATTCGACACAGTTTGCATGTGAAGCTTTGATATCTTGTGAAAAGCAACTCGATCTTATTGATTCAGAAAAAGGTAAAATTTGTTGCTAAATCTAAGTATTTCTGATGTAGATTAGGCAAAACTGATTTATATGCTCTATTTTTGCATCAGTGTTTTATCATCAACTTTCGCTCATTTGCTCAAATACTTAACGGGTTTAGAGAAAGCTAGTAAGTAGATGGTACTGAAAATTTTCAAAAACTAGAAAATTATAACAAACATATCAAAGCAACATCCATTCACTTTTGCACATGCTCAAACCAGTTATTTTAGTTGGAGGGGTTATTTCAGAAAAAAACATTTTGATTATCAAACGCTTCTCCACATAGTTTTTGTCTGACCTTGTTATAGCAGTCCCTGTGAACAACTATATATTTTGGGGAAGGTGAAGTTACAAATATTTTGTTGAAGTATCCGTTTCTCTGGGTACACTATGATTAGAACAGCTTTGATTTCCCTAAAAAGTAAACTGAAACTATTTCTGTCATCATTTACTTATAGTCTTGAAGGACGACAGAATCCTATTTTCATACAAAGCAAAACTCAAATCTGTCAATATAAATGTTATTTTTTTGCATCTAGATACATGTTATCACATACTTTCAAATGCCATAAAGGGGGCCCAATACAAGATACTACTGCTGACATGATTAAAATTTCTGAATCATTCTGGTCATCAGAAGGAACTGAAATCTTTGTAGAACAGAGGACAAATAAATGAATTCGCTTCATATGAGCAAGAGTATTAAAAATATCACACATCCATAGTCTGATTTTCTCAAGCCATGATGATTATTGATTTGTCCACAAATAGTTACATTGTACATTGATTTTTTGGTAAGCTGTGTAAACTTATCCTTATATTAATAATAATAATAATAACGGTCGTTATTGGGTGAAATAGAATATAACAACCAAGAGGCGAAGTACAAAACTGCAGTGTAAAACACTACAGGTGTGTTCTACCACTTAACCTTATTAGCGCCAAACATGATGGCGAGCCCGCCCCCATGCGCACAAACTCATTTTCAATGGGACCCCCAACTACAGCTCTTGCAAGACATACAAATGCTATGTACAGAATCGTATCATTACTTGTCCTCCAATAGTGTTGGCGTTTGGCATTGTCTGAATAATTTGTGTTGTTTCTGAAAAAATGTCGTTCCCTAACAAAAAACCAGTCATCAAGAGTCGGGCAGGTGAAATAATTTTAAAAGTGTTCAATTATTTTCAAAGTGTCAAAAGTGAGTCGGATATGTTATCAAATGTGAAAAATAATACATCGTTCGCTACAGGTAACATTAAATAAATTTAAACATTAACTATATCAACACAAATCTTTATTTTATATTAGGTATTTCAATAAGAACCATTTAAAGAGTGGTTAAAGAAGGGGAGCAATTAAATAATGCAAATAACGAAGAAGTAAAATTTTCCACCCCAAGAAAGAAGCGGCCTAGAAGAGCACCAGTAGCTAATATTCCCGAGAATAAGTATTCCAATATTAGACGGATTATTTACGACTTTCATAAGACGGCAGGACATCATATTACGTACGATAAAAAAGTTCCAACACAAAATTAATGACGTTTTGGGAATTGTGGCTTCCGAAACTTCTCTTCATAGAATATTAAAGAAAATAGATTTCATATGGAGAAGGACTGAAAATTATAGAAAAATTCTAATAGAGAAAATGGACATTAGAGCATTGAGAATCAAGTATTTACGATCAATTATTTTCGTAGCCAACAGCGACCAAGTGTGCTTCTTAATGAAACGTATCTTCATAGTAAACATACATCTTCCCAGAACTGGACGGATGAATCAGCCAAAGGGTTATTTAAAAATATTGTGAAGGGAGCAAGACCAAGTCTATGCAGGAAGTGACGACATGGGTTTTATACCTGATTGTCATTTTATGTTTAAATCAGGTACAACATCAGGGGATTATCATTCAGAAATGAATTCTGAAAATTATGGCAAATGGATACAAGAAAAATGAATCCCAAATTTACCTGTGAATTCGGTAGTCGTGAGCGATAATGCTCCATACCATAATATTTAAATTAATCCAGACCCCAACACAAATTCTAGGAATGCTGACATGTTGAAGTGGCTGCACGAAAAAAGCATTATGTTCACCTCTAACATGCTCAAACTCGAATAATTCGAGTTGATCAAGGTAAATAAAAAGCATCACAGATACAAATTTGATGAGGTTCTGCTTAAACACGGACATAACGTTTTGTAACTTCCACCCTACCATACAAATTTGAATCCCATTGCACTCATTTTGGCTACTGTCAAAACAACGTATCCCAAAAGGAAGTAACTTTCAAGTTGAATGACGAAAGCAGCACCAACACAAACAGCAGTGAAGATGAAGAAAATTTGTATTCAGATAGTTGCTGATTATAGTTTATTTTAGGATAAGTGTATCATTATATAACATTTTAATGAACTGTACTACTACCTATGATAGTAAATAAAATATGAAAAGAAATTACAAAGAAGTCATGTTCCATTTGCTACTCTAATTAAAACAAATTATAGTTACGACACTGGCCGGCAAGGGGCTTATCGTAATCCAATAGTAATTTAGTTGGGAGAGTATATACCTGGGCGATCGCTCGCCATCAGCCGTGGCGTGTACTGTATCACGTTTGAACCGCCCTTGTAGAAAGCCTTGTCACGGTAATGCTGGGCTCTGCCGTGATGGACATTTTTTACGTAGCTAATCGTGGGTCCCGTTATGGACCACGAAGTAACCAAAACCCCGAACCTGAGTATAGTATAACCGCTATTGCCCAGAATTGCCTATCCCGTAGGCTTTGATGCGGGATGTCTTCCTGCTGTCAAGGGTACCACCACTCCCCCGCTTCTAACCCATTCCACGGCACGGGCGTCTAGCGCCGGACACCTGAGGGACGAATCAGTGGGGAAAGGGGTTCCTAGTCTTTATTTTTTCAATTCCCATAAATTTACAAAATTCAACAACATCAATAAGTATAAACTTTACACTAATTAAATTTATGAAAATATCAGTTGACTGATAATCAAACCAGCTTGACTTAAGGCCCCAACCTGAGTCTACAGAAGAGAATTAAGTCGAGTTAACGATCCCAATTGTCCTTTCTGTAATAAAGGATAAAAAATTGCCACTTCGCTCTCCGGCTTCTGAACTAAGTTCACAGAGGTGATGAAGGTTGATCGTCAAACAACCCCATCCCCTCTCAAGGGCAGGAGATCCTCAGTTCTCCATCTAGGAGGCTAGGTGGTACAGCTAGATAGCGACTTAACGTATCCTCGAAAGCAGGATACTTAATGAATCTGTTTTGCACCACATTCTTCAGCAGGAAAAGCAGAATCTGCATAAAAAAATCTTCCCCTGAGCAGGTCCTGCAATAACTTGAGTCAACAGAGAAAATGGACGTTGACTAAACGATTCCAACTACCCTCCATGTGATCAAGGATCAAGAGAGAGAACTCAGCTTTCGAACTATTGTTGCCGGTTCAGATTTTCGTCGTTAGGCAGAGTATCAGCTGAACTGAAATAATACCTACCAAATGTATAGGCTTCTTTAGGGAGCTGAATTTATTGGTTCGAGTTCGAATAACTGTGAACCTCAATTAACCCTCGCGGGTTGTATTCCTTTTCGACCCTTCCTACCTGTTATGTTTGAGCAATGCTACGTTTCCGATTGTTTCATCTGATGAAGACAGTGACTCCTATCTGCAAAACAAAATGGTCTTTGAAGTCTTACTAGCAGGAAAACTATCATTTTGTGAAGGTTCAGTATTCCAAACAGTAATTTATATTCCAGATTGGTTGAGCAAAAGGTCGATGGGATTCTAGAAAAAACTATATGCCGAAAAATATTATCGCATTTTTCCACCCTTGTTTATTTTGGTTGTCGTTATGCTCACTCTTTCCTCATTGAAAACTATTACAAAATGTATCCACTGTTTATTTGGTTACTTCTTCAAGCTTTTCTCAATTCTGGAGCATCTGTTTTTCTCATTCTTGGATTATCCTGGATTATTCTTGTACCGTCTGTTGTTTCACTATTCTCAAGAATTTTAAGATATATGCTACCGTCGTACCTCGTTTTAGTTAATAACTTGCGTGTTCTTAGGCCCAATTCACACAGAACAGAAGTCTGGCAGAGACGCGGCTTCGGCATGGCACGGACGTAGTGGAAGCGTGGCGTATGCAATGCACACAGAGGTGCGGGACATTGGCTAGAAAGGACGTCAGTAACCTGTTGGTTTTGTGGACTACAACATGGCTTTTTCAAGCAGTGACAAAGATGATGCAGACAAGTAGAATTTGGTGTATTTTATCAGCAATTTTCTGCCAGGCCTGGTCTTGGGCACTTCTATTATAATAATCAGAACTATTAAAATCAAATAAACAATGATATTTGCCAACTTCTTTGTATGTTGGAGTCAATACCATTCCGCATTTTTGAGGATGAACACGAAGAAACACGTGGTTAGAAATTGGCGTGCCCCTTCTTGTACACCACAAGAGCCGTGGCGAGGGCGACCGACTGCACCACGTCACTTCTATGAACATTGGATCATTAGTTTACATAGAAGATATGCGGAGGGGATAAACGTCCGCACCTCGTCTCTGCTAGACGACCTTTCTGTGTGAACCACGAAATCCGTGTCAGCAGTAGTGGCACTACTGTCACCAATGTCATGTCAATAATGGCTATATTTTCCATATAGTATTATTAGACCTTAAACTCGCTCGATTTGTAAATTTCATATGCAACCTAACTAGCTTTCTGTCACTATAACTCACAATTGTCTTTGTGTTAATTTCACTGCCTAATAAGAAATTTACTTGTCACGGCTAAACCATTATTGATTACTATTGTGACAACTTTCTTAAAATAAAAGTTCAATTTATGATGTGTTAGATACATCTCGTCAAAACTAGAAAGCGATTTGTAACATATCACCATCTGCGTACACTACCGGCAGAGAACGCAATAGGATAGAAAAGGATGAAATCTATAGTGCGAATTCGTGCGCCTATTTGGGTTTTAGAGTGGCCTAAGAGTACAGTCCTCGCAGCAAGTACTTAATTGAATTTAAATGAGTTTGTGTTTCAGCAGTGTATATTGTATTCAATTTCGGGTTTATCAAGATGAATGAATCGAAACAAAAATATAATTGAAGTTATGATAAAAAAAATTACAACGGTTCAACTCCAGACAGATCGGAGTCGCTTTTGGAGTTATCAATATTCTCACTGATACTATCGTTATCACTATCACCTTGAACATTTATAATAATTTCGTCTATTGCGAAATCAAGAGCAAGTTCATTCGAAGCATAAAATTCTTCGAAACGTTTAGCGTGTTCGCAACGTTTTTTCCACTGCTCTTAAGAAAACGAAGTGTATAATTCGTCACATAAACGGATATGAAATTATAGTCCAAATTTTTATCAGCCACGTAATGTTTCAGTGATGCTACTAATTCTATGGATTCAAACCTGGATGATAAGGAGGCAATCTGAGTACAATATGTACATGATTTTCCATAATCCTATCAATTTCGTACAGCTTGAATCGTGCTTTATGGATTTTAATAATGGAATAGAGATCAATTTTTAGCAAATCATCCGTGAAATGAATGTTCCGTGGTCTTAACCATTCTCTCATCTCATGTTTCCTCGAGGACATGTTTGGGCACTTTTCATACTGAACATTGTGGTATGAGGCATTGTCTAAAACCAAAACGTTTTTTTTCTGGAAGATTGAGAATTAACATTTCTTGCAACTACTTTTTGTAATTGTCGTAATTCATTTCGCTATGATGAATTTTTCACAAATTCATTTTCTCTTCCTGCATTCACAATTCTATGTCTATGCCATTTTTAAATTGGTGCAAGCAACCCTTCATTCAAATTATCATACCAACTCTTCTCATTGTATGTGAAGCATAGATATATGTTCATCCATATAAATTATTGTTTGATCTTCTTCATGGTATTTCTTCATGTCTGTGAGAACATTTCTTGGCAATTGCCGAATCGCCGGGGTTTTCATGCGCAATTTCTATTTTTTTTTTTTCGTTTTCCCCCATCTGAACCCTATTTATTTCATCACATTCCTCAGAGACTCATAAGATCCTTTGTAATCATTTTTGTCAACGAATTTTTTATGTATGCGGCGTAAGGTGGGATTTTTTTTCAGTAATGTAATAATTGATCGAAATTATCAAAATCTGATTTTGATGCATGCTTTTGTATGTCTGTTTTTATTGGGCGTTGAAAAAAAGAATGACTCACCATTTTCAATTTTCATTTCACGAGCTATTCCTTTAATGCTACCCAAACCTACACCCGCCGCTTTTGCACAACGCTCTTGAACTTTTTTTCAGGTTCACGGTTATGCCATTATTAGCTTCTCGTTGCATGAAAAATAGTACATTAGCAATCACTCCTCTCGTTTGACCACTTCACCGAAGTGGACACTACAAGATTGTCGTTAAGACTGAGCTCCGATCATCTTCAAGGGTTTTCTACCACGAGCATCTTCGGAGAGGTCCTAAGCCGAGACTTTGAAGTCGCTTCCTAGATTTGACAAGCTGTTTATTTAATGCGAACGTATTTCAAAAGTCTATATATTTTTCTTTTTCTCATCAGCTAATATTTAACATAAATATTTGTTAGCCATGTTAATTATTTGTAAAAAATGAATATAATTCGCAGTCAATAAAAATTTAAGAAAATTTAATTTTTCGTTGTTCTAATGAAGGTGATGGTGATACCGGCACGAGACTGAAGCAGGCCTCCGAAGTCCTACTGAGAAGATTGAGGCAGGATAAGATAATAACAAATTATCCTTTCACGTTCTTCGAATCGTTGAGCAAGTTGTTGGAGTCGAATGTGGGTGGCACCATGGGATGCATATATAGTATCCTCTTCGAGGCAGCAGCCAAAGTTTTCAATGATTTTTCAGATACCACAGAAGTTACTCCGTTTATATGGCTGAAATCGTTCGAATCATCGGCAGATGCTCTCAAAAGGTACCATTATGTTTAACACGGGTGAATGAGAAACAAATATCAGTAATTATACATTAACTCCAGTAAACTTTTCATTTGGTTTGAAAGACCCAAATGAATAAAAATAGAAATCACAAATACGTTTCAGGTATGGTAATATCGAATACGGTGATGGAACTATGTACGATCCTATTTGCGCTTGCAACAGGAGCACTCGAGCAGAGTTGGAACAGGGAAATCACTTTATCTATGCATTTGGCAAGGGAGTTTCTGCAGCCGAAGAGGCTGCTCAGGCTACTAAGAGAGATAACTGGAAATACCCAGACCCTGGGGCCCACGCAGTAGGAATATGGATAAGGGCGGTATATGAAGGGGTGAAATTGAGATGCCCCATCGACTAGAAAATTGAATTGTAAATGACGATTATGTCGAGTTTATTAAATATCATAAGAGACTGAGCATTGGTGCAAAATATATGGTGCATTAAAACTAATATCTTTCATTTCTCATTTCAACTTTGAAACATAATCAAATCCTACAAATATATAATACCCATATTCACAGCAGTTTCATTTCAAATCATCCCACTGCTGACACCACTTTTCATTGGAAATTGAAATCGAATAACAATTCAACTGTAAAATATTGACTTGTGTAGATTTAGACTACAGTAGTATACCTGTAAAAAATATTAACTCCGTTGTTTGAACTTTATTACAAACGAAATTCATACAAATAAAAAAATATACTGCTGAAATTGAAGAATTTGGCATTTTGTTTCATACGGTACGAAGTTGGTGGAATATCGACATTTTTTTTGGATAGTGACGTGATGTTAAAATATGTTTTTCCGTTAACCACTCGTGGCCCCCTACGAACTACAACCCTTAAAAGTCGAAACTTATGCGAGCTAAGGACTAACGAGTTCTTACCTTTTAACGTGTGACGATAACGGGTTAAACGATAGGAAGTAAAAATCGATCGTCTGGCCTTGCGGCACCAACTACGGTTCACACAGCGGTCGACTGAGTGAGTCGAGCAAACTACCCACGTCAACCCACCAGGCTACCGTCCTACTAGTAATGTAGTGGTGCAGAAGCTGTCGTGAGGTGCCCGATACATGCATTTTCATGTCCAGCATATGCGGTCTCATGGTCCATTGATCTTGGTGAAAATCAGGTAAGTATCTCGGAATTTGAGATAATCAACTATGAACTCGCAATGAACTTGCATTTTGACATCTTAATAGTATTTTCAAAAGCTACATATGGTAGGGTGTACGCAATTATTAAAATTTTCGCTATTTCTATTCGAAATCAATATTATAGACGTTTAAATTCCCTACAACTTTTGTTTAGAAAAATGTTTTATAAGTTGAATCGTTTTTGAGATAGAGGGGGAAAGGCGCATTGTTAGTGCATCATTTAAGGTCAACCGGTGGTCCCGATCAAAAACACGCCATATAAAGTTTATTACTCATTGATAAATACATAATTATTAATAATCTATCATTTCAATAATACTTATAATCGATTCCTAAAATTAAAAATGATCAAATGACACACTTCAATTACATTTGAATTACGCCCTTAAAAATTAGTTACATTTTTTTTTATATGTTTAAAATATATTTTTTCCGTCAACCAGCTGTCGCACCTATTACGAACGACAACCCTCAGAAGTCGAAACTTGTGCGAGCTAGGGACTAACGAGGTCTTACTTTTTAATGTGTGATTTCTGACACAGCATTTGAGAAACTGCCAAATTTGGATCAACTTGTAGCAGTATTTGAAAAAGAAAACTGTTTGGTCCAAAGATTATTTGGGAATGGAATTCAAATCTTGTTGGCAATCCATAATGCTTCAGAATCTGTGGACAGTTTCGATCATCTTCGATATGCATAATACGTCAAGTCTACAAAACAATAAATATTTGAAGCTACCAAATATTCCACCAACAAGAGCAGCAGCTCCCAACATTTCAATCGTGTTCATTATCAAGTTCAAACTTAGTTACGGCATGATTTGGAATTCCAAGAATGATGTTAAATACGTAATGAATTCCTGGAACCTATCACAACAATTTTAGCACCTGCTCCAGAAGAAATGCTCAACACAATATTGTGCAACTGCAAGAATGGTTGTGATTTGCGATGGACGCAGAAAATCAGGATTGCAGTTCTCTTTGGCTTGTGGCCAGTGTAATAGTCAAGCTTGTATCAATGCTTCGCCATATCAGAGCGATGTCAATGAAGACATAATCTTTGACATCGAAATCATGGAAGACTTGGAGACAAATGTCGTTGAAGACGATAAAGAAGAGGACTTTTAAATACTACAGCGGTCGGAAAACGACGATGAAGAAGAAGAAGATTAAAAGTTGTAGTTCTTGTAATTTTTATTCAATTTTTTTAATTTCCTCAATTATAAATGAATAGAATATTTTTTAATAAAAACATCAATTGAGAATATCTATCTTTCTTTTTAAATTTATTTAAGAATATATTAATATAAATTATTTATTATGAGTATGAACACTCTGTACACCTATATATCTTGAATTTATTGGAGCCTCTGGAGACACCCTAAATTTTATTCTATGCAAGAGAGGACATTGGCAGATCAAGATCATCAGATGATGTGGTGCTGCAGGTTTTTCTGGGTTTTCCTGCAGCTGAAAAAGCAAATGCACCGCCACTGGAATCAATCAAGTCGCCCCGGAGCGCCAATTAATTTTTGTTAAACTAGTTTTATCATTTTTTGAGAAAGAAAGTTTTTGGATTTCTACTACTCCATCTTGATACAAAAAAAAGGGATGAGGGAATCTTCCAAAGAAAGGAAGGAAGTAATTAATTTGAAAATAAGTAACTCTATACATGGATGTGTAGATCATGCAAAGAAATAACTTACAGACACAAACTGAAAGAAAGTTCTGAAACAGCTACTTTCATATAAACTTCGAATTACACGAAAGAAAAAAATTCTTTCGAAACAAATACTTCTATATGAACACTGAATTATACAGAAGATACTTTTCTGTACTCACTTTGTATTTCAAACATTCGTTGTGGAATAAAAATCAGATATCATTTACATGAGTTCTACTTTCAATGAATGGTAATAAATTGCACTTACATGGAACACTGTCACCCTCACTGGTATACACTGATGTTTCGCCTTAAGACACTTGCCCCAAGGTTCTTCAGTACCAAGTTGGATAATATTATAGAAAATACAAAAATTAATCACTCCTAAAAATATAACCCCTTCAATTCAAATAGTTTTATCATATTTTCTCATAATTTTCCACCTAGTAGTACAGCCAACAAAACAGCTATATATTTTTTGAATCAGTCCAAATAGGTTAAATAGCTTTCTGGTATGATGAGGCAGAATGAACACCTACAAAATTCAATGGGTAAGCCAAGTACGGTACAAACTCGGCCAGCTCATTTATTTCTGCAATCCTAGCTTGTTATTCTTTATAGATGTCAGCCATATTGTACCCAATATCATAAGGCTGGTCACGCCATTGTCCAATATCTAAATCATCACAAATTCAATAGGAGGGTGCTGCGTAATTCTAATTGAACATTGATGGAGAAATGATGAGTTGTCCGTTCGTCTATGCAGTGTAAATTTGGCCGCCCTCTGAACTTACCACCCGGGGCATAGCCCCTCTAGGTTTTGAGGTGAACTCACTGAAATGACCGGATGACTCAGCCTATATTCATCGACATAATACGGCCCTGCTCTGTTACCACTTTCGGCACTCCTGAGGTATTGTCAAGACACCCCTGTTTCCTTATGCTCCCTAGAATTATTGTATGCTTTGTAAGAAATGAGATGTGCAGAATTTTTTTCAACTATTAATTCCCTACTCAGACTGATACTATCTACTATATAAAAATTGATGTTGGTTGGTTGGTTGGTAAGTGATAAACTTCTACATCGCTCAACCGATCGTGATGAAACTTGACATGTATAACTAATTTTTCATAGAGAAGGTTTTTAGGCTATCCATTTTTCTGTAACTCGCCACTAGATGGCGATGTAGAACAAAAGCACTGTTCTATAACGCTGCGCACGCCTAAGTTCGTTGATTCTGATTCTGTCAAAACATTGAAACAGCAGCAATACAGCAACATAGTACTAGTCTCTAATAAATATAGTCCTCGTCGACCATCAAAGCGAGATATTCCACGTGGAGTTTTAGCTCCAGGACAGACGAATATCGCCTGAAATAGAAGTGAAAACGGATGAAATATATCATTTTCAACTCTGCAGACTTTTCCCAGACCATTCTGTTGAAACGGTTGTTTTGATTGTTAAAGGTCTGTCAGAGGGATCATAGTCTTATTTCATCCTCTCAAGGCACACGATTCCTGGCCCTTATGGTTACTTTCCTCACGCTGTGAAGAGTGATCATTGGTTAGTGATGCCAGTACGACCTCCATTGTGTGACATAATGCTAATAAAATAAAAATGTTAATTGTTTGAATAACCACACAAAAAATAAATACAAATTTTCGACATTTCCTATGATGAAGTAATATATGAAAAAACATTGATCAACGCTCTTCAATCCTTCGATTCACGCCCTACTTTTCAACATCGTTTTCAGTGAAATGGAAGGTTAAAACTACGAACTAACATTATGAGAATTTGTCACGTACCATTTATATGTAACAAATGAAATCGAAAGTGTTTTATGTAACTATCATGCAATTGCTAAACCTGATACAGATATCAATTGGTCAGTGGTGAAAATGAAAGAGAATCTACCAGGCAAATTATTCGAATAAATTTACATTTGATTAATTTTGAATGAATAACTGAAATACCCCATCTTTGTAGTCAGAAAATTGGAATTTAATTTCTTATTGTAGTTCCATGAATAAAATAGAAATTTAATTTATATTTGAACTAATCTAATGGGTCTTAGGACCCTCCCGTAGTGTCTCGAAGGAGAATCATTGCTAATTGTATTACTGGGAAAAAAATTAAAAATGCAGAAGGAATTACAAGAGTGTATAAATTGATGAATATAATTCAAAAATTATTTTTATAATATTATAAATATGGAATAATTTCAAAAATTTCGAAATCGTCGCCAAATTTATAAAACATAATACCGTCAGGCGTGTTAAATACCTATAAAAGGGAAACAAGTGTGTGTGATTTTGTGAGCTACACAGGGAAATTCTCAAAATAATTTACTACCTACTTTAATGCTTTATCATGAATGTTCTTCAAGTATTCGCCAATTCCATTACATTATCGCTAAATATATGTTGCAAACAGTGAGAGGCCATAGTAATAATGGTAGAACATGACGATAATGATACATTAATTTTGAACAGGTGTAAACGCCCAATAACTAAAAAAATGTGGTAGAATCACAGTTTTGGAAATAGGTGTAAAAAAAGTGCAAGAGACAGGTAAAAATCTAATGTTGACTCTGGAATATGAACATTCCTCATTTGAGATAGGTCCACTTATTACATCTTGAACGTTTTGTATTCGATTGTGTTAATCGTAATATCTTTTTGGAATGGAGAATGTTCCTCCTGACAAAAATCAAGTAGTTTTTATAAAAGAGCTCTAAAACAACGCATTTTAAACTTATCATTTCAACCTTTTTCTTTAAAAAATTATTTAAATATTTAAAAA
>WOGO01001031.1:0-19723 GCA_015342085.1 Leptinotarsa defecta | reverse complement strand
AGCAGGTACTGATGTTGTATTTGGAACCCATTCTTCTTATCCTCTCCAATAATCCTCTGATGTAGGGAAGTGCAAGCACTGGTTGTGACGGCATTTCTTTCTTGCGAGGCTCCTGCTGTCTTTCAGCCAAAGTCTTTTCTACCATTGCTCTGGAGTAGCCAAGGTTGAGGTAACACGTTGTCTGTTCAAGTTCAATAGGGTTTATTTGCTATCAGTGCAGATTGTTATGTTTTTGACAGAAATCTTTTTCCTGGTTATTTTCTTTGTGGCAATTGAGATATCAGCCAGTTCTGTTTGAACCACGCTAGTATTTTTTTCCATTCCCCACTCAATCCTTAGGCTTAGTGATCTGGAGTACACTCCACATTCTGAGCCTTCTTTGGTTTATGAGCCGTCAATATGCGTATTGTATTTTAATCATCTGACTCTGTGTTCTGTTTTATTTGTATTTTGTAGGGTTTATTAAACACAAACCTGGGTTCAATTACATCACTGGTTGCCTGCAGCAGAGGTTGCGCAGTGAGCGCTACTCACCATAGGCTCACTCTCAACTGACCCATTATACCAGCCGTGCGCAATCGTAACTTGGCCATTAACGTAACCTCCATAACGTCAGACCAGTAATTAATTCCATTTCCGCGGTTGGTATTGCTCTCATGGCTCCTGTGATGTTTGAATAAGCTAATCGCTGTATTTGATATAATTTTTGGATGGTCGTTGCTTGTAGAACTTTAGGTCCCCATGCGATGGCTCCATACGTTAACATAGATAGGTTTTATTATTGCAGTGTAGATCCAGATGACCACATAGTGTAAAAAGACCTCATGCGCGTACCACTGTCCTTCCGACATTGCCCATAAGCCACATATGCTCTTTTTGCACTACTCTGTTGGTGAGAGTTCCATGTTAGCTTCCTCTCGAGGATAGTACCGAAGTATTTCATCTTTTCACATAAGTTCAGTTTGCTTTCAAGATTTCGGGAGGTTCCAAGCCCGAAAAACTTCTTTTCCTGGTGAAAACGACTATCTCATTCTTCTTTGGATTAATCGACAGTGAGTGTTCCTCACACCATGTTTCTATTAATTTGAGCCTATCCTGGGTATTCAGAACTATGTTCCAAAGAAGGGGTGATGAGACCCCTCCCTGTGGACATCCCCTCATGACCAGTCCTTCCACTGTGATGTCTTCTACATCAGATGTCTTCCACATCAGACATCATCTTGAGTATACATTCTACTACTACCAGAGGTACATTCCTGGAGTGTAGTTGCTGGGTAATTGTTGGAAAAGTTGTTTCATCAAACGCTTCCTCAATATCTATGAATATACCCAGGGTAGATTCTTTGTTGTTCAATGATTCTGCCAACCAAATTTCGAAGGGCCGAATCAGTAGACCTTCCCGGATTATATGCATGCTGATTTGGATAAAGTGGGTCATAAACTAGTACTTCATCTTTTAAACACCGCTCACATATTCTCTCCATAGTTCTTAAAAAGAACGATGTTAGACTAATTGGTCGAAATACTTTTGGTAATGTGTAATCCATCCAACCTGGATTGGCTATAAATACTACTCGTACTTCTCTCCACTTACTGGGAATATATCTTAGAGCTAGAGAGGCTCTGAATAAACCAACCAGGTGCGGCATAAGAATATCCAATCCCCATTGAAGTAGGGCTGGTCTTATGCCGTTAGGTCCTGGTGACTTGAAGGAGGAAAAGCCCGATATGGCTCATCTTATCTTGTCCTTTTCAATTACTGCACTAGCAGATTGCCAGTCGTATTGTGGGGGTGTTGTTGGTACTTTCGTCCACTTGTTCATTCCAGGAAATACATAATCTGGGAAGTGACTTTCCATAAGAATCTCAGCACCTTCTTGGGGGTTGGCGGCTTTGTCGTCCTTTTCCCTCGTCAGTAGGCCGATACCCTTATAATGATTTAGGCAGTCTTCGACTGCCTCACAATAGGCTCCCCAGGCTTCTCGTCATTTTTGTCTGCAGACTTTTTTGAACTCTCCGAGGTTGGCTTGATATATACCCCAGTCGTCTTCGAGTCTTATACGTTTTGCCTTGTTGAAGGTCATTCTCGCTGTCTTCCTGAATTGTTCCAGTTCAGAGCACCTCCATGTATTGGTTGTACCAACTGTTCGAACCATCCTCATCGGACAGAATTCCTTGTAGATGATGTCTAGTTTGTTTTGGGATAGATACCGTGTACCTTTCCAGTTCTTCATTATTGCCATGAGTCAGGACCTCTTTTTCCCGCAGAGATCCTTTCAAGAGTTGATTGTAGAGAGCTATATTCGTTTTCTTCGGATACGGGATTGTACAGAGGTAGTGAGATTTTGGCAAACGGTATAGGTCAACCAGCGGTGGTCTGACATAGACATATTAACCGACACTTGCCAGTCCTGGATTTTGTTTGATATTTTGACTACCGTCAGAGTAATATCTATTAATGTTTGGCTATGGGCGTTGATAAATGTCGGCTCCATACCTCTGTTCAAGATTGTTAAATCTTTCTCAATTACAAATTCATACAGGGACTTACCTCGGGCGTTGATATCCTTGCTGCTCCAGCTCGAGTGGTGAGAGTTTGAGTCGCATTCCACTGCCTCTGTTTGAGGCAGTGGTCCACTAGTACCTCCATTTCTCTGATCTGAAGGGAGGTACACCGATGCGAGTATCAACGCGGTATATTTGTCTTTTCTTTCTGGACATTCCACTCTAAACGCAGGTAGGTCTGAGGTGCTGAATTGTGCCATCGGAAATGCTCTGTAATTCCTAGGAACGAAAACAGCAGTCCTAGGTTGCTGATTGCTTGTGGTAAGCTGAAGATTTAACCAGCCAGGCTACTGACACCAGTAATTTTGGTCTTTATTACCCAGAGCTCCTGGATCAAAGGAATTGCATTCTGCAATACATCAAGGTGGCTACATAGTGTTGCCGGTGACGCCTTTTTGTGTTGGAGGTTACATTGTATTATTTTTTCCTCTTTTCATTATTGTCGCTGCGCAGCTTCTTCAACCTTCTTAGGGTACCCTCCGTGGAGGTGCTCCTGCAGGAGCAGCCGGTTCCTTGCCTATATTCAAGGCGGAGCTCTTGGCGCCCGCCACAAGATGTGCTCTTGCTGTTGGAGTTGAAGTGAAAGAGGAGGAGGGGGCACTCATAGTTGCTGCCATTCCTGCCCCTTTCGCTCTCTTCCTGCTTTTGTGCCGCAAATGCGCACACGTCTTGGCCTTTGTGTCACGTCACGACGTGATCTGCTATGTCCAGCCTCATTCTGAGCGGTAGATTGGGGTGGACATTTCTGTTCATCCCCAGCCACCGTCATAGATTGAAGTGAGCATTTCTGTTCAGCCTCGGTACTGGTTTTCGTTCCATTTGTTTTGATTGCCTACATGTGTGTTCCCACGAGTAGCAAGGGAAGAGTTAGCCACCTCTAGCAGAGCCCCGCATTATCTGAGGAAGGCTGGTTACAATGAGGTTTTGCCCGGTTCCCCAAGGGGATCGTTCGTAACCGCATATCACCCTGCAGCCATTCAACTGTCGGCACGATTCCTTACACTTTAGCTTGGGTAGGCTGGTGCAGGGTGGCATGTTTCGCAAATGCTTTTGGTTCCCCTCACCCTCTTCATTTCTACCACTGACCAAGAGTGCGGCAGTCCCGTTGGTATGGCCCTATTGGCTTCTCATATATGGCCCCCATATATGGCCGTTCCCCTATCCGCCACCTGGGGACGCGCTCGATAGGTAGTGCAAACCCACGATGAGGTACTTACCTTTTCCAAGTTATTTTTGAAAATAATAGAAAGAAAATCGTAATCCTAACTTTTACTTTAGCCGACGCGTGTGCGCATTTGTTACTCAGCTAGTGAAACACATCTTGTCATCTGCTTGTGTTGGTTTCGAGAGTAACACAGAAGGCACAGTCGCAACAAGGCACAAAAGCAACAATAATATACATAATCGTTAGCGATATACCTTATATTTTCAATTCGTCAGGAGGGTTATTATAATTTGGCTATAGTTGTGATATCAGAACAACTTTCAGAATAAATCATAGAGAGATATCCCAATTTTCACTGAAGAAACTTCAAAATATCAACAAAAATGGAAAAATGAAAGGTAGAACTGAATCTCTGACGTGGAATAAATCCAAAACAAGCACCGTTCCCAAACACCTGACTGCCCTTTTTTTTCTTCTGAAGACGCCAAGTTGATAAAACGCATGTCGAGAAGAGTATTAAAGTTTTGATGTTTGGGAACAGTGCTTGTTTTTGAAAAATAAAAGATTAGCAGTATACCTGGTCGTATAGCAAATATAAAATAAGTGAAACTCTGAGTAGATAATAAAGTTAACATCATAAAATTAGGAAGAAAGGGTAGATAACAGCATCCGGGATAGTTATATATTCAAATATCAAATGTTGATCAATGCAGTGACATGGAACAAGGATCATCATCAATGAATTATAAAGCTATAAATCTGAAAAATCTACATATATTCCTTCGTCGGATGATAAGTGATTCTTAACCATATCTATGGAAATAACACCTTGTGAAGAAATGAAAATTTGCAATCGAGACGATATTTGCAATAAAAATGTTTTATTAATATTGAAACAGTTTTTTCAGGGGCTCTGGATTGGTATTGAAAAATTGTAAACCATATTCTGTTCATGTTCGCATTCTAGAGACTTTCATTCTCTTATATCAGACAGTTTCGCAAGTCATATGAGAAGTACGTGTATTTAAAAAAAATTTGACGCTCCAGTAGAATTACAATTCATTGATAATATCACCATAAGTAAAAGTCCAGAAATGAAAATTATATTGTCAAGTTTCGGAAATTTCACTCAGCCTTGTTTGAAGATTGCATTATCATTCGAAATTTTTTCTTCATAAGTCACAGAATACATACACAATTACTTAGTTCGTTGCAACATATATTTTTTAGGTTGTTAATATTGTTTTCTATGGAATTCATTGTTGTGTTGCGATGAAAATCTGTCATCTCTACCGGAATGATGATACTCGAATGTTGAAACTTTTACGATTTGAGAATTATTGAGGTATAAGCTATTGACATGTGATTCATAGAATGACCAAAAATATTGCATCAAAAGTACGCTCAAAAACGTGGTGGTTAATTCGTATGTAACACTTCCTTTAAAATCGAGAAATTTCACCCAAACATGATCGATATACCAAGTTTATTGTGAGAAAAATAATTCACTCTCAATAGTGGTTACTACAATAAAAGACTGTAGAAAAGCAAACTATGAAATTCCGCATCTCATTTCATAATACATACATAATACACTAGCTACTAGTTTCATAGCAATCAAAAATTGATATATTTCGAAAGATACTACTTTCATTAATGGACCATAGTATTAACGTATAATTTGTATATTTTTGTTATATAATATTTTGAAATGAAGGGAAGTTCATTATGAGATTTTCATAAAATAATTGACAAAATCATCTAACAATAATAACAGAGGTTGGCATTTTTCCATATTTGTTAATTATTAAAATGTGTTTTGGTCAATTGTAACTGAATTTCAATGGAAAATAAAGAAATATTAACATTATTAACACGTGTTCCACTATTCAGTGGGTATGCTTGATACTGTAATTAGTCTCAAACAAGTAACGGCCAGTTCTATAACATAACTCAGGAGTTTTTGTCAGGTGCCATAAACAAAATTCCGTTAAATTTCGTTGAGCTAGAGCTTGCAAGTATAAAATGTTGGTTAGAAATTATGACAAACATATAAAAAAATTATGCTTTTTTATAGATGCTTGTAAGTTATATTCATGTTCGTTTATGATATATGAAGCGTTAATTAAAAAATAATATTGGCGTATATTATTATCACACAGACCTCATTTCCTACTTGAGTGTTATATTGAACTTCTTGACATTAGTTTGATGGTATTTTTCCCACGCTGCTCTCGCTTATGTTTGTAAATACAAAAAAAAAATGTCATCTATTGTTTTGGTCGTGACGCACAATCATTATCAATGGTATGGAAGATTCTGACAGATTATATGCGACAGATTTTTAGATATATTTTTCAGCATATGATAACTTCCTATCTTTCTTTCCCACTTTCCCAGTTTCCCACTTTCAGTATAATGATGAAAAATTAGAAAACCAAAAGGTATCAACTCAAAAATTAATCTCACTAACGAAATCTTTTTTTTACCGAATCAATGTTATAATTGAAACATTTTTCTTCAACACATATTGATGATGATTTTTTTGATAAAACTACGTGAATATCAGCCAAATAACCTTTCATCTAATGAATTCACTTATTGACGATTGAAACTTTCAAAAGTATTTTCAGGTTTTCAACAGTTTACCAGCACATATAGAAATTGATATTTTGCACTAATTAGGTTCCATGAGAGTATTCAGTTATTTTCATCAGTCTGTTATGCATGACTTATCTTGTGAACGGGTTTTTCCATTAGGATATTACTTTTTGATGCGTTCCATTTCTGTTTGCATTTAGTAATTTGCAAATCAAACGCTCAAGCTCAACAATATCTTAAGTGTTTTGATTTCAAATAAATTAGTTCTTTGTTTGTTGTACCCTATGTGTTCATTGAGTTGGCAAACTTTACAAAAAAATATTGAACATATGCCGCTGTTTCACACGAAAGAGATTTGAACAGCAAAGCATTTTATCTTCTTTCTGATAATTGAGTAGCTGGTTGTTCAATATGATGAATCCATTGACAAACTGAGTTAACTGTCTTGAAAATTTTGAAAGTGGTATCAACGTTTTTTTCTGATAAAAACATAATCGAAAATTGGCCAATCTTAAGAAGTTACAGGTCCATGATTCACTTTTTGTTGTGTATTCGCTCCCTTCTCAACTTCGGCATGAGGCAGGATCTCAGAGTCGAACGTATTTTTTGTAAAAATGATTAATTTTCAGTTCTTTTTGATAAAAAAATCCGATATTGTGACATTACTTCCGCCTGGGGGGCGTTAATAACTTTTTTTTTTCTAATGAAAAGGAAAGTTTCGTGATATTTTTTCATTTAAAAAACAGTTGCGAAGTTATTGATATGTGTTATTGATGACTTGTTTACTTTATGGTAATTCATGATTACCCAAATGAAATGAATAAAAACACTTTTGTCTAAATACCACTGGAAAATTTTATTTCTACGACCGGTTTTGGGTTTGATCCCATTAATCAAGTTTTTAATGTCTGAATTTGGGACTAGGAATTTTTAAACTCCAAAACTCTATATCAAACGTCTTGGAATGAATGTTCTCTGGAAAGGTAAATGAATTAGAGACATAAGTGTTTATTTCAAAGGCATGACACGATATCATTCTATTTTAGCCTAGTCATCATTTATCTTACACAACAAAAAATCATGTGAGCAAAGGTTCTTTTCAAACCACCTGACGACCTGACAGTGAAATAGTATATTGTCAAACTCATTTCTAACGTTTGAGATTGTTTCTGGAGTAAGGTTCACGCTAGTTCCGGTTATTCAGTCTCTGAGTTCCCGTATTAACATAAACTTCTGATTTGAATATAGTCAGAAAGAAAAAAGTCGACAAGAGTCAAATCCGGTAAACAAGCCACGGACCGCGCCACCCAATTCACATGCCTGAGTATGTCTGACTCATCTAATCCCTCACAGGCTTTTAAAAAGTTAACGCGCACCACCTTGTTGGAAAAAGAAACAATTTTTTTGAATTCATGATGATTATAGGCCACAATTTCTTGAATCCGTGTATGAATGACATCTTGAAAAAATCCCAAATATGAATCATCAGCCAGATTATTCTTTAGAACTATGGGATTAACAATTTAATTTTCCATATATCCTGCTCAGACATTTATTGTTCAGACGTTTGAGTGTGACCTTCCAAGAAAAATTTGTAGAATATAGGTGACTGAAATTACACATTCCGGCTGTTAATATTTGCGTTTGAGAGATAAGTGCATATATCACTTGGAAACATTATTTTGGAAATGACTGCATTCTTCTGACGGGGCCAACTTCAGTTCATTCATATAATACATTTAGTTTAAAGTGGTGATACTTAAGTCTTCTGCGGTATTTCTTGATGATGTTTGTTGAGACATTATTCTCACGAGCAACTGTTTTTGTAGACTGCAGGTGGATTTCTATCTATTTTTTTTCTGAAATAGATTTTTTTTCCATGCCCTCTAGTTCTATAGGTACACTTCCAGTTGTTTGCAATTTTTGAACCAATTCCTTTAGATATTTTCGGTAAATCGGATCATCAGGAAATCTTGCATTGCACCCTTTTTGCCTCATAAGAATCACGACCGACTTCGGCGTGATCAAAAACTGTTTCTGTTTTTTCCATTGAAGATCTGGTGCCAACCATCTAAGAAAATGTAAACGAAATGAAAAGCAAGAAATCCTCAACATCCACAGTGACAGCTGTCAAGCTAACACAGTAATCTCTGTTACTGAAGTGAAATAGTGTGGATTTTTATCTACATTGCCGACCACAAAAAATCCTGAATCGGATAAGAAACAGAGATGCGCTTCATTGTCGAATACTTTGGTACAATTTCATTCTGAAAACGATAAATTTCCGTTAATACTTTTTTTTCCGCTCGACCATTATAAACTCCGAATAACCTATGATAACTAACATTTGGAGCTGTTTCAATCCTCTGTTGGTCAGAAAGTTATTTCCTACGGAGTGTGTTATCCAAATTCAAAACAGTATGGAGTATTGAAATACCTTCCGAGTGAGGGGTCACATAACTTTTCATGCAGTTTCGATTTGAAGTCAAACATTCAGCCATTAACTCACGAAACTGTATTTTTCTATTGAAATTCTCTGTGGACATTGGTATATCAATGAGTTTGTGGAAGATACTGTGGTGAGCTGCTAATTCATGTTGCTGTGAGTGATTAGAATAGTTGTTAATGATTGTGTTATATATAGTTGTTGGTTTGTGATAAATTGTAGTTAGAAAAAAAATATAGAAATTATTCAATTATCATCATCAATAGTATTAATAATTCTCTTCAAGTAACGGGTCATTTCATTCATAATTTGAAACTGGCTCCGATGAGCTTTTTGGTCCTATGATATTTGAAACTAGTGTTACGATGTATAACAGTGAATCAAAATTTGTGGTTATCCAATGAGTGTTTCAAAAATAACTTTATACCTGAGTTCATGAAAATCAAGAGAGAAAACAAAAGTTTTTCAGCAAGAACAGGCATCCAGCACGCACAGAATAAATGACTTCTGGAAGAGACAAAATTTTCCTGATCGAGAACTTAGAACCGAGTTGATTGGTTTTCAAATTCCATCTGATATCTCATTTACTATTGATCAATTGAGCTATTGACGTCATACGATTCTGCTTCCTTCTCGAGGTGGGCTGACATCTGACAGCTCTCGTCTGATATCTACCATCTGATAGATAACATCTGACGACTGGCTGGTGAGAGCTGACATTTGGTTCCCAGCACCCCCACTCCAAAGTGTGCTCAACCTGCACATATTCTACTGACTCTAAACATTCCACCGTCACAAATGAAAGAAACTGTGGATCAAATATTTACTGATCAAAAACATATTGAGATGAAATATTAAAAAAAAAACATGAAAAATCAGAGAAGGTATCGAGAACAATAATTGTAATTACGAAAACCTTAAAATGAAGATTCACCCGAATATACCACCTTCCAATGGTTTCCTCTTTCTTCGAAGAAACAATCATTGAGAAAATAACTGAAGGAACATCTCAAAAATGTAGATCCATACCTGCAGAGATTATCAAAATGAAAAGTTCCATTGAAATCCTTCTTCTGAGTGGCTACAGAGCATGCAATTCAAATAGAGCTTTAGTCTTCCAAGCAATGTCGAGGAATAGATATGAATAATTTTTAATGCTCATTTGGTGCATAACCTTCCACAATTCTGAAAATTAACTAAATAAATAAATAATTCAGTGTAGTAAGTATAAGAAAAAGCAAACTGAAAAGTTCACCCTGCAAAGTTGAATATTCAATTGAAAATGAAATTTCTCCAGTTATTCTTCTTCAGATGGTTGACGTTTCGGAAAATTGTCCTGTTTTCGTTTCCAAAACCAGAAAAAATTACTTTCGCACAACGCTCCATTCGCAAACAGTTATATTTTTTCTTTGTCACACGAGTTCCAGAAAAATAAAGCTTTTTACAATTTAGTCGTTTCTCCCGAGTGGATTTTAAAATAAAAATAACCGTTTTGTAAATGGTCCTGTTTTGTAATTGGCATATCTGAGTTGATAGCGTTTCAACCTATCAACGTGATTCCTGGAATATTGATTTACATTTTCTGAATTACTTTGTTTATCATTTTTTATTATGATTCCTTTTTTTTAACCACAAATCTTCGGTTTCGTTTTCGTAAGATGCATGTATGGAAATTTAGTGTTGGAAATTTGCACATTCTACTTGGATTCGGAATAGTGCATCGGCATTTTTGTTGACTTTGCCAGGCTTGTATTCTATCTGGTAATCATACTCTTCGAGTTTGAATCGCCAGGGCGGTAGCTTACTACCAGGGTCTTTTATTGAAGAAACCAGGTGAGGGGTCTATGATCGGTGATTATTTGGAATTTTCGTCCGAAAAGATATGGGCGAAAATGTTTTAATGTCCAAACGATGGCGAGAAGTTCCCTTTCTATTGTAGAGTACTTTGATTGTTCTATACCCATAGGCAACTGGAAGATCTTTGCTAATGGGACCTTACGATAATATAGCACCAATTGCAAACGCACTGGCATAAGTGATGAGCAAAAAATGTTCTTTGAAATCAAGGTGAATGAGTTCATGTTTGAGTTATTCAAATGCTCGAATGCATACAGCGTTAAAGTTGAAGGGGGTATCTTTTTGTAATAGTTTGATCAATGGTTTCGATATTTTGGCAAAATTGCAAATGAATTGACGATAGTATCTGGCGAAACTTGAAGAGCAATTTATTTCTTTTTGGGTTTTTCGTTTCTGGAAATTTTGGATAAATTCAATTATTGTTGCATTGGGTTCGATTTCATTTTGGGTAATTACATGTCCAATATAGGTGACTTCTTTTCATAAGAATTCGCACTCATACGGTTGAATTTTCAGGTTCGCTTTTCGAAGTATTTTGGATACTTCTGTCAATCTTGCTATGTGTTCATCGATGGTGGGACAATATACGTTGATATCATCCATGTTCTGTATACCTGGAAGGATATTGTCCAAAACTCTCTGGAATGTGCTTGGGGCGTTTCTTGAGCTGAATGGCATACGAACAAATTCGTAGTTACCATTGCCTATGGAAAAATCCAGATGCGAGATCGATCGTGATGAAATATTCGCATTTACCAAGCTGATCTAGGAGGTCCAAAATGTTTGGGAGTCGATATTTGTCATCAACCGCAAACTCTTTTAGTTCGATGACTACTCTTCACTTCTGTACACCATAGACATCCATCTTCTTGGGTACACCCCAAACTGTGGATGACCATGGGGATATTGATGGCTGAATGATGTCTTGATCTATCATTTTGGATATTTGTGTTTCCACTTCTTTTGTACCTGTATTGTTTCATGATGACGGATCTAACATCCTTGGTTTCAAAGGTATTTTTCATTTCATTGGTAAACTCAAGATTATCTCTTTCTAAAATTATAAGATATTTTCGAATTGGAGACATAAATCAATTACTAATTGATGTTTCTCCTCGTTCAAATGTTCGGTTCTCAATTGGGCTTAAATTGGTTGTAGGTTAGGTCTTGGAAAATTTTGATTGGGTTGAGGATTTTTTTGGCAAACTTTTGGTTGGGTTGAGGGTTTGTTTGCCTCGCGAATTTCTGATTGAAATAGCGATGAATATTTTGGGGTTTTTGTTGCATCATTCGACTTTCTGTGGAAATATTACTCAACTGACCATAAGTGTGACAAGTTCTTCGAGGTGTTGGTTGGAAGTCTCGTCTGATTATTTGTTGAGGGCGTATTTGATTCGGTTTCTCGTTTTTTTGCTCTTCGAAATAAAATTGTTGCATTTCGGTCCTAATTCTAATACCAATACTTGACATATTTGCGGATTGCGCATGTTTTTGTCATGTAGTAAGGACAAACGTTTCTTCGCAAGCGTGCATTGTGGACTTGAAGGCGATTAAAAAAATATTGAAGGTGTTTCATTTGGAAGGTATTTGATACACTGGAGAACATGAAGTATTGTTGTTGAATCTCTAGAGTCTAAAGTCTCCAAAATATGAATTTAATGAATGTTTAATTTCAGTATAAGTACCAGGATTTTTTGAACTCATCAATTGTGCTGCTTTACCTCTGAATTCGCTTTTAAATGATCTATAGACCACGTTGGTCAGCTGTTGACATGTGATATGCACAATCACAAGCATTTAAGGAAGTATTCAAAGATATTTGATCACTTTCGTATTCAGGTACTATCGACAACACTTCAGACAATTTATATGGTCCGATTACATTTTGTTTTGGTTGTTTTTCAGCCATTCCCGATTGTTGGTGTCAAACTTTGAATGATCGAACCGAACTTATTGATATTCACAATAATCAATCAGTGTGATTATTGATTTCACAAAGGATGGAAAATGATGATGGAATCAATAGTATTTAGATGGCGAATTAAATTGAGACCATTCATTATTGACTAATCTTCATTTCGATTCGTCGTGTTCCCGAAGTCGTTCACCAAGGAGCTTCACCAAGTGTTCCTTCTGTTGCTTCCTCGAGTGATGACTCCTCAGGGTTTGTTCGTTCTTATTGTTTTGGGGGATCAGAATTCGCCGATAATTTTTTTAAAATAACTTCATTTGAAAATACAAAATTCAACAATGAAATTAACGTTACTCGTACAAAGACAAAACTATAATGAATACTGAGTACTGAATACTGACTGGATTTGACCTCGCATGGTCCATTTATAATATAAGGACAGCGGTGTCACCGAGAGACGATGAATAATTACAAATAAAAAAGGTATCAAGTTCTGCTGATACTGATGACTGAAAATCTTGGAAGTCGTTATCTCGGTAACCTGATACCGGTGAGATCATCTTGCTCACGATATAACATATACATGGATCTTTCAGAATATACTTTGTTACATAAGATAATTTGGCCGAGTTTGCACATTTACTTATCTTCATCCATTATATCTGCTGTACCAATATCAAAATATTTTTGTAAATTGATTGTTTCTCATCGTATACCCCTAGTGTGACCATTTTCATCAAACCACTTTTCCAAAAATGTTTGCACACCCACTTTATTTTCCATATTGGAGTATTTTACCTCGTACAATACTCGTACACTCGTACACTACTTACAAAAATTGCATTTACTTCCATTATTGGAGCTATTTGAGAAAACAAATTTTAAAGGTGAATATGAAAAACCCACTGTGGTGTAAAAATTTGAATTTTATGATTGAAAATTTCCATCACAACTGGAAGAACACCGTTGAATTGGTTACGGATGGCATTATGATCACGAACATAATCCATTTACACATAAAACTAACTTGTAATGAATGAAGGCTGGAATTATTGTACCCGTTTCTTCACAAAAATTAATTTTCGTTATACTGTATGGTCTTCCATATCTTCAAATTTGAATAAAACAGAGTATGTGGCGCATTAATCAAGCTGGCGCATTAATCAAGCTGAATTTGACCGATGGCATGGATTATGTTGGTTGTTGGGACCACTGTAGTTCGCGACTTCACAAGAAAAAATCTAACGGGGTCAAATAGCACAATCTTGATGGCCAGTTTACATCATCTCCACGTGAGATGACCATGCCTTTGAATCGCTCCTGCAGAATATCCAATGTGGCTTGAGCTATGTGGCTCGTATTGTCATTCTGTTGAAACCACATGTATATTGTTGGTGTCCAGATCATCTAATTCAGGCCAATAGAAGTTGATAATTATTGACCAATACCGCTTGCCGTTGACAGTGATTTCCTGACCAACGTTGTCCTTAAAGAAATTGGACCAATGATGCCACCAGACCAAAATCCACACCAAACAGTGACTTTCTCGAGATGCACCAGACGCTCTTGGATCTCATGTGGATTGGCATCGTTCCAAATCCAAAAATTATGTTTGTTCACGCACCCATTCATCCAGAAATGGGCCTCACCGCTGAAAATTACTTTTCGATGAAAATTAAGCTCAGTCTCCAACTGCTCCAGAATCCATTTAGTGAACACACGTCATTGTATATAGTCGTTTACCTTCAGTTCCTGGGTCACTTGAATTTTTTATGGGTGCAGGCCCAAGTCACGATGCAAAATTCGCCCAGTTGTGGTCTGTGAAAAACCGATTTTTTGTAAGTGACGTGAAATCGACTGCCTCGTATTCTCCTGCATACTCTCATAGACAGCAGCGATGTTCTCGGTAGATCTTACGTTTTGTCGAGGAACGAGTATTGGTCGATCGTTCACTGAATTAGTGGACTCCAATTTATCCACCACATCACGGATTGTCTACTCTGTACGACAATTAAAACTAACACTTATTCTGATGAAAGAATTTCATTATCTGTACGTGTTATTGAATGGTGATTTAGTGAAACGGACTGAATAAATGACAACTAATTTGTCATATATAGCTTCATCAGGATGGCATCAGGTTAATCACAGACGATCAACTACGCCTACCAAATCATAATACAATATCTTTTCATTTAACTCTTTCAAATCTCATTTCTCTCAGTCTTCTTTCAGCATTACGATTGGTCAGCAGGTAGTTTCTCAACTGCATTTGAAATTGCTTTAATTGACCTGCTTCATTCAAACTCTGTGATTCAGATTTCATACCATGACTTACTTATTTTGTGTTCTCATTTGACAATGCAATTCACTTTTTTCTCAATATATTTTCAGGAATTTTCGTCACCAATGAAAATAAATCATATATCTTCTGCTTCCAGTTGTTTACACAAACGAATATATAGCATAAACTCTCAAAAAAATACTAGATTATATCTATCTGAGTCTATCATCTCATTATCGCAGAATTTCGAGCTTATGTCTATTTTTTAATGATGGCATTATATATTTGATTATCAGTATATGATTCAATTACTTTTTCTACAATCCTTTTATCTAATCCTGACTCCCATAAATATTAAATGATTTTTTCTCTAACATTTCACCTTCAAGCACTCTTATCATGATGTGTCTATTTATATGTGTATGTGTGGGTTGTGTCTATTTTCCCATTTCCCCCCATAATCCAATTTTTACTTTAGATTTTGGCGTTATTCATCAGGTAATTGATTTGTTCCATCGATAATCTTATGATTAAGACTCTACTAATTATTTTTTATTCCAAAATGGTTCAAAACCCAACAACAAGTAGGCTCAGTAACTTGTCCTTGGGTATGGAGCTATTTCTGTGTCATTGAACTTGACCACAGAACATTTGATGCAGAAGTGATTAGTGGTGAATAATATCTATCGATAACCTCTCACAGGAGAGCAGAGCTGTGAAATGCTTTGACATTGAATCGAGTACGACGCCACACATCTCACTGTGAGAATATCAAAACGACCACTTTCTTCACCAACGTCTCGCACCGCTGGGCCATCGTTGAGACCGAATGTTTCGATGAAACCGTCCGCTAACCGAGTATAAGTCCGAGTATAAAGTGCCAGCCGGTGGTCGAATGGCAAAAGATCTGGATCCATATTCCGAGATGACCTTCAAGAGACCTTTTGGTGCGTACGCTATATATCGCGCTGGCAGAGGGTCGACAGCATACTGCTTACTACATACGTCTTTCACGTGCTGAATCTTTTTGAAGATCGAACGCTTCGACGCAGACATCTCCTGATCATGCCATTATAGTGTTTAGTGGCGACCAGGCAGCGTTCGAAGCTATCAGATTTGAGTTACCAGCTCGCTCAAGCTGAAACTGCACACATTCAAAGCATATGCCATACGATGTCACGAGTTGAGGGGAGGCTCAAAATTGTCTGTCATATATATAAAATGATTCATATTATCTGAATATCAAAAAAGCCAACTCACTTTATCAATAATGATAGGGCAGATGATCGTATGATGAAGATCATCATTCCTATAAAGTTGACCTCTGTCAAAACGTAGGTCTTATTCCCACCAGAAAAACTGCCATTCAACTATATTTGAGTCAGCATAGAAATATCATCTGAGCAGCATCTCAAAAACTCTCCTTGTTAGCCACAATCCAGCAGTTAAGACATATATTTCACTCTTTCGTGAATATCCATCACATGAGGCAATTCATCTCAATGATCATATTTTTCGTTTCACATAATTGTTTTGGACATCTCTCCGTCCAGTATGAAAATTTTCTTATCTACTATTCGCTTGTCTCACAAGAAACAAGAATATTATGCTTAACGGAGGGACCTTACAGGTTTGTCGATCAAATGTATACGAAAGTTCGTTTGTTGTTTCGTCAGTCAATTTATGAGACGCCCTAGCACAGTTGTAGAATATGATACCAATTTCCTTGTATATGTATATGTGTCGGTTGAAACAAGAATATTATGCTCAACGGAGGGACCTTACAGGTTTGTCGATAAAATGTATACGAAAGTTCATTTGTTGTTAAGTCAGTCAATTTATGAGACGCCCTAACACAGTTGTAGAATATGATGTCAATTTCCTTTCCTATATCTAGATGTGTCGGTTGAAGAAAATTGGACAATTTTAATGAAACCTGTTACTTGACATAAGAGTAATGTTTAACACTGAATCGAAAGTTCCAATTGTTGATAACTATATTTGTCCCTACAACAATTTATGAGTTATTTAAGTCAAACACAGTTTTTTATTGAGATATTTTGCTGCCTCGTAAATTATTATCCGTGTATTAATATGATATCTTCCAATTTTATGTGAAAACGTAGCTACCCTTTTTTATCACCGTTATGTTTCTTCAACTCCCTTACTGGAAAAAGAGTTTTTTTGTGATAAGCAATTCACGATGATGTAATCAAACTTGATTTATTGAATCTTTATTGTGAATATTTCACACTTCTAGTGTTTGTAAAAGGTAATATTCATTGGATTCCTTTTAAGGAATATATATTAGCCCTATTAACAATTGGAATCCATTCACCAACATTACTCATGTAATTTTCATCAGAAACCTCATTTTAAAACCCACCCTTGTGTGTAAATGATTCAATAGGCCAATTTTCCTTCAACCAATTATCCCTCAATGTGTCTAAGAACATATAATTAGAACAGTTGTGGCACAGCCGCTCGTCACCACAACTTATTAAAAATTAATCAGTCTATCTTCACAATAACGATAAGAAAAAGCTTGGTCGTAACCCTCAACTAATGTTTTTGTTCCATCCCAAAGCATGGAGTGAATTACAAAAACTGTTCTTCAAATTACTTCGTCATAAAAATTAGCGGGGAAATAACATCCGCAAGATATAGTGGATAACTTTTTTAAATCTTTCTATTTTTTACATCACACAATAGGAATTAGAATTTTTGAGATGCAAAGTCGAAGATAAATAATATGAGACTTAGTTAATCAATATGGTCTTCATTGACTGTGTTAATGTGATTAGTTGAAATTTTAATGGGTAATTCCGATATGCTAATTTGTTTGGTTGGATTAGTAATGACACTCAAATATAATAAACCTTTTTAACACAAAAGGCAATAGTTCTTAAAGTTCTTTGAATAATAATAGTATAACAGTCAACGTAGAAGAATTGCGGCCGTTATTTGTGAGAATGAAAATTGTTGACGCGTACCGAAAGGCGAGCGATGTGAATCATTATCTTTTGATTCTCACACAATAATCTGAAATGTTCTAGAATTTGATTACAAATAATGCAATATTGTCCTCAATGAGATATGGATGAGGGTAGTAGTTCAATAAACGGATATATGAGTGGATATGATTTGAAAGTGGATGCAAAACGTCATATTTTATGTTATACGAAACTGAATTGAAACGAAATACAGATATAGAGTCACTGGAATTGAAAAGGAATTGGGATCCTAAACCGCTACTCAGTGAATTATGAATTGACTGACCCGTTACTGCTGAAAATTAATAACACTATCCATGATAATAACAGACCTCGACTCAGCACCTGACTTTTGTTATCTTCATGTCAAGTCGGCTTGGGTCGAAAACTGAGAAGTTCATCAAGGTCTGCCAGGATGGTGTTTTCAACCCCTTAATTGTAGTCGCATGTGGGTACAGAGGTCACTTCCAGATTCAAGGTATGTCGACGTGCGTCCGTTACCGAAGGCATGGTTCATTTGGGAAGGCGCACCAGCATCATCAACCACTGAACAATACACACATGGTGTGGTGAGTGATCGTTGGATCAGAGAACCATGTGTCCCAAGTAGACGCAATGAATCGAGAAGAAGACCATATCTCCAAGTTCGAAAGTGAAAAAGTCAATCATTTACTAAAAACTTAAATAGTCAGAACAACAACTTCAACAAACTGATCTGAATAGAATATGAGGAGCTTGAAGAGAAAACTCTATATATCATCGTTTTTTTTCTTCTCTTCGAAGATAATATTTGCTTTATTCGGAGTTAAAAGGAAAGTTTACGACGAACATCGTCCCATTTTAATGAACTAGAAGGTCTCAAAACGCATGAAATCATATTCATCATTATTAATATTATCAAAATTATTATCATCTCCCTAAGGGTTCCGTTGGTCAAGCCATGTCCTTGAAGCCTCGATACATTAGGAAGAGCGCGCCAGCATTATCAACCAACGACCATTCCGCACACCGTGGGTAAGTAAGTAAAAGTAATAATTGAGTCCCAGGATCGAAATCATAGGCCCTAAGTGGACGTAGTGAGCTGAAAATGACAGCCTTTTGCATTTCAATAATGTTCTCTGCATGTATGCTACCAAAATTTCTATGTTCTCGGTAGAGAGAGTCGGCGGATTTCGAAGAGTTCTTGATATCTCATCCGTTCTTTCTCCTCTTTACGTCTCAGTCAAAGCTGAACACTCCAGGATGAGTATCGTAGACAGAAATTATATCATGCTCAATAGTTTATATAGGCCGGAGGGCGAGAAATGAATAGTTGACTGTTCACCAAGGAAGCAATTTTACCTAACTGTGTGACAACTGGAACCACGTGTGGGGTTTAGGTTTTCTCACGAAAAGTACCAAAAGTTTACTGTCAAAAAAGTTAGGACAATTTGAAATAAATAATGACAGCGTTCACAGCGCCCTCTAGATGTTACATGAAAATTAATAAGGAATTATGATTTTCCACGTGAAAAAAAACTTCGGGTACTGAATTTCGTGCAAATAACTCATTTTTTGCAAGAGTTATTTTCAAAAAGCGAACAAAAAATTCAATTACAGCACCCCGTATCTCCGAAACGAAGCATTTTCGGACACAAGTTCATATAGACTTTTTTTCTTAAAATTGTCTCAGGACTACATCACTTGAATATTTTAACGTACTTATGTTACACCCTGTATATTGGTACATCAGGAATATCCATTTTACCTTATTTATTTATTTTAATTTCTAACACACCGATTATAACATTTGTGTCATTTAAATGTCATACAAATAATCTTATACCATTCACATGCATCAACCATTGTATTGATTTATAATTACACATGTATATGGGTGTGTGCGAATGATTTGTAAATA
>WOGO01001030.1:0-19724 GCA_015342085.1 Leptinotarsa defecta | reverse complement strand
AAACTTCGTTCTTGAAATTCTTCGTCATGAACAACACTTGTAAAATGCTATTCATGTAGCAAGTGTTTCCTAAATTATCCAATCCAATTTTCTTCTCTAGATTTTCAGGACAACTATCTACTGATTCGTAAGGAAGAACATGTTTCACAGAATCTCCATAAGAACCATTTCTCAAATTGCAATCCATCCTTCCAAGTGAAGAAGGGCTTCGTAGAGAGATCGATTCAGCTCTTGCTTCATGAAGCTGTTCCACTGAAAGGAAAGATTTTTTTTTCAGGGATTCTAAATCAATTTAGATCGTATTATACAATGGAAGTCCGAACAAATGAAATATGATTAAGATGTCTCAGATATCTTTCGGACGATGCGAGTGAGAGAAAGAATAAAAATCCAGTTATACAAAAATATGATAGAACTAACGGATATTTGATGAGAATCCATCATAACGTATTCAAAAACACACTTCGATATAAAATTTCAACTTGAAAGTATACAAACCGCGGTTTTGTAAACTTTCAAGTGGAAATCTCACATTGACGTTTGTTTTTTTGATACGTGATACAAATAAATATAGATACTCAAATGCCGTGAAAATCATTTTCTGAATATGTTAAACATCAACCACCACTTTAATGTTATTCCAGTCGTAACATCAAATGATGTTCACCCTGCACGTGCTCATTTCTATTTTGATACAATTTTTCCCAGTCAATTCGTCCCCTATTTACCTGCACATCAATACAGTAGTTTATGGAGCCTTTTCTGTGGAGCCTCTGAGGAATGTTCCTATAATTTCCCCCCGTGATAAATGATTTCCTCAGCTACTTTCAAAGTTCACTTCATCTCCTGAGAACGCTAACTCGGTAACTCGGTTGGAGGAATGCGCGGCTGATAAAGTGTTTGGAGTGCTGGTGTTTGGGAAAAGTACTTAATTTGACTTCATTGTACGCCAGAGGTTTCAGTTCTACCTTTCAATAGAATATCTCAGTCGATATTTCTCATTTCTTAAGTATTATTATCAATTTTTTTATCTATCGTCAGGTCATCCGTCATTAGCTCTTCTGTCTCTGAGTGTCTCGAATAGTTGATTTTAATTGAACTTCCGCTCAGGTTATCTATCTGGCTTCAGGAAACCAGCAAGACTCTTGACCTCATCTACCATTACATATTGATTCACATAAATGATTTGGGGAAAATTGAATAAAGGTCTGGGGAATGATAAATAAAGAATAATTCAACACACATTTCTAAAATACCTCACCTGGGCTCTTTTTTTACGGTGTGTATTGTTTTCAACTTATGAAATACGGAAAATATATAGAATGACCAAATCAGGATCTCTATTTGGTTTCAGAAAACCAGCAAGACTCTCGACCTCATCTGCCATCACATATTGGTATACAGAAATAATTTGGGGATAATTGAATGATGGTCTAGGGTCAAGGGAATGCTAAATAGCTTAACCTGGGTACTTTTTTCTACGCTATGTGTACAGTATTCAACTTGTGAAAAACGGCAAAATAGATAGAATTACCATTTCTTCATTTTTTACCAACTAACTTATTTGTGGCTACCATACAAAAACTAGTTTAGGTTTCTAACAATAATTTTCAACGGAATATGTTATGCCTCATCATTTTATTAGGTATTTGAATCGATAATACTTTTAACATTAACTGTTATGTATAGTGTCTAGTGGAATGAAATAAAACATAGATAGTTACCAATGAACTTCATACAAGATGTGAAAATGTAAGTTGAAAAGCTGAGAAAAGATGAGAAAAAATAAAAAATACCAATGAACTATTCGTAAAATACTATGTAATACACGTCGTATATAATATCCATAATTATGATAGGATTCGAATTAGTAGGTACCATGTCGATCAGATGAAATTGATATGAATATTCAAATAATTACTATTATTTTTTTTTCCAAAAACTACACCTCACAATTTGATCTCCACAAGCTTTATTTGAAAGATATATATAGGATATATATGTTTCCCTTGCACAGTAGCTTTTTCAAGTGATTTATCAAATAAAGTTTGTGGAGATCAAATCGTGAGGTGTAGTTTTTGAAATTACTATGGATCTTCATCAAGTAACGGCCGAATCAATAAAAAAAATTATTTTGTTTCTTATCGAATCTTCGAAAAATTTCACGTCTCTGAAACTTTCTTTGAAAAAAGTATTCTGAAAGTAATTAGCTCTTTTATTGATGGACAAAATGAATTCAACAAGATAAGTTACTGATGAACCTATTTTCCTTTGGAAAGTGTTTTGGTGTTTATGCAGTGAGTGAATAAAAGCTTGCACTTTCTACTCGTATTCAAACATATTGAAACTCTCACGGGAAAACTTCTTCAAAAGGATCATCGAAAAAATACTGAAGAATTTCCCCAATAGAGCAGGATTTGGCTCAGAATAATTACAGGGCACTGACATACCTAAACAAAATAGATCTTAATTGAATAGAACTGGCCGATACTTGATGAAAATCCATATTGAAACTGATTATTAAAGTTTATTTTATGATTTCCACTATGACGGGTTTTACGAAAAACCGCGACACGTGTTTCGCTATACGATAGCTTCCTCAAGCATTAACGCTAGAGGTTTTATTTCATTCAACTACCGACCTGATTTCTGGTTGAGGAAAATTCTATATGTTGGGCTCAAATCGATCTGAAATCTACTTGTTCCTTCAATAAACTCATGTTTACCTTATTTTATCTCTATTATATTTATCTTTGTAACATACAGCAGAAAAGGCTCTAGATATCGTCACCATTTCATGTTCAGTGAAGTCTTGTCCCATCAACTCACATAACTTTGCTCTAAAAATGAATAAATAGAAAAATAAATAAATATAAGTCGTCACGGAAGGAAAGAAATACCTCAATCGCTCATAAGAAATGACCGGTGATTCGTTGGGCAAATTTTCTGCTACGAAGTCTTTATATATAGGTCGTAACTTCTCCTTCACTTTATCCATAATGATTTTGATATTAGCCTTAGGAAACTGAAAAAATAACCAAAAAATTTGTTACTTGATAAGTCTGAACTCAAATGTACACAATATTGTTTTTAATTCAGTTTCACATTGTCAATCACATGTAATGTGATAGGTATGTCTACTGCATTGAAATTGAAAATTGTAACGACTTTTCATCGTTCCGATTCGAAAAAAAAATCGAGATTATACTCAACTCGAGAAAAAGACCGTCAAATAGTTGATAATTACAAAATGGAGAAAAATTTCAAATTACAAAATGACATTATCCATTTTTTTTCTTTCATTTCATTCATACAAAAATTTCAAATGCCAAAATGATACCAGTGCACACCAAATGATTTGTATTCAAACTATACGGTCACTGATCAGCATCATTCAATTCAAGACCAACAAAAAAGTAATCAAGTTAGAGAATATCATATTTGAAAGTCAAACTTTTGAGTTTCAGGATTTCCAAAGGGAGGAAACTCTTTCGTAGTATATACAGATCGAAATTATTCGATAAAAGTAAGCAATAAGCATTGTGATACTATACACAATGAGAAAAGATCCCTTCAAATGAATGAATATTTTCTGAATTCAACTAGTTCGGATTTCCATTATCTAATATATAAAATGATTTGAAATTCCTGAAACAACTAAAAAAGAAAAATTAAAAATGAATAGCTGTAAATAACAATTATATTGAGCAAAAAAAATCTGAAATGGAATAATAGTGAAATAAAATTCAAGTTAAAATAAAATAATTGAACAAAAAATGAAGATAAGGAAATACAAAATGAAAATAAAGATAAAAATAAAAGAGTTAAGATATTTCAAGTCAAGTTAGTTGACGACGTTTGGATTGTTAGTATCCACAATCGTCTTCGGCTGATGACTGGACTGATTCCTCCAAGAGATATCTATTTATGGGTCGTATGAGTACTTTCACTTATCCCCGCTTTCCATTATTTCCGCTTCACTGGTTCAATGGGAGATGACCGTTTGGCGGGAGTTGGCCATTTTTCGTTTGATGATGGGTTTCCGTATGTTGCGTATTTCTACGCTGGCTTGGCTAAATACATTGTGGGGCAACGTGTATGCGGCTTCCTTGAATTTTCTCCTAAACCAATGTTCCTCTCTGTGTAAGATGTCAGCTTGGGACCACTCGATGTTGTGTTGATTGGTCCAAACATGGTCTGCTATTCCTGATTTGCTGGTTTCCACTCGGTGTGTGTGTTTCTTGTGATCGACAATGCGAACATTCAAAGACCTCTTAGTTTTACCAATATAGGATTTTCCGCGCTCACAGGGTATCCAGTAAATGCAATTCTTGGAATCGCAGTCCGCGTTTGGTGGCCTGGTTTTCGTGAGGCTGCTACGAATAGTGTTACCGGATCTGAAGCAGGTTCTGATGTTATACTAGAACCCAATTCTCCTTTCCGACAGTCCTCTGATGTAGGGAAGTACAAGTACTGGTTGTGGCGGTTTCTCTTCCTTGTGAGGCTTTTGCTGTCTTCTAGCCAAAGTCTGTTCCACCATCACTTTGGAGTAACCATTCCGTTGAAGGACATTTTTGATGATGCCTAGTTTCTTCTCGAGACCTTCCTTTGTATTAAAGAGCCCCAATTAATTTTTATTTTCATTTCATGTTAATACTTTTTAATTTTCATTTCTTGTTAATAGTTCAATTCTCAATGGTTGCTTGTATTTTATTTCATTGTAATTCCAGTTTTTTTGCTCAATATAATTGTTATTTCATTAATTTTTATAGATTATTTCAGAGATTTCAAGTCATATTATATCATATTAGACAATGGAAGTCCGAACTAATGAAATGCACCACGAAACAGTTTCAACCACTTTCAAACAAACATAGTATATGACACACACATTTTTCTTGTATTGAGATGGAAAAGTAGAAAACCAAAACATTTCTTTCCCAAAAATTAATCTCTTCTAAAAATACCTTTTTCAATTTATAATTAACTTCCTTCGTATCTTCTTATTTGCAAGTATCAAAACTAAAACCACTCAGCATTTGTAGTAAAACTGTATTTCTTATACAACTCAGGCGTAATGAAGTGTATATAGTATACAGAAACAAACAAAAAAGATGTTCTCTGAATGTTATCTGGGAAAATAGATACATGAGTTATTCTTTCCCATTTTGAAACATCAAACTACCATCCCCATTCGGATGTGAGATAAATTCAAAATAGAAAAACATGAAAAGAGGTTGAAGTTGAAATCTAAGCCATAAAAAGTGAAAACTACATTCACTGATTTTCTTTCTTCAAAATTTTTAACTGCATCGGTTCATTTTGTGTAATGGTTGTATTTGCACTTAAGAATTTCAATATATGTATGCGAAGATTGCTATATTCATTCGTATTCACCTAAATGTGTGTAGACAAGAATAATATTCCATTCATTTTCATCTTAATTTTAGCCTAATGAAATATCTTCATCAGAAGAACGATCAAGAGTTTGTTCAGAATTTTTGAAATTTTTGTTTGTGTATTACTTTCTGGCAATAAAAACAGCAACAAAATCGAACACAGAATCTTTAATAAGAACTTCATGTATTTTTTTTTTAATTTGTATCAATCGTATCAAAATGTGTTAAATGTATGAAACATAACGAGTCTTGTTTCAAAAGCTACACCTCACGAGGTGTAGTTTTTGAAATTAATATGGATATTCATCAAGTAACGGTTAAATCAATCAGAAAAAAAATAATCTTGTTGTATTTTATCGTTATATGAGCTCCCACATACGATGATTCTGCTATACTACTATCAAAATCAATTATTGTATTCGCCTAAGCTATGAACTGACTTTTCGAATAAGGAAATGATGAATCTGTTAATTTTTATTATATTTCCATACTACTCGTATGTTCTATTGAATACATATTATGATAAACTGCTGCCTAGGTTATAATTTCCACCAATTTCTCATTCCATTATTGTATGATGATGCAATAATGAACTGTTGATAAATAGATTGAACCCTAGTCATTTATAATATCTCTTTTTTTCAGCTGGACTACGTTTACAGTTCTTCGCCTCTTCTGAATAAATGGTACAAGAAAATAAGGATAGATGGATTCAGGTTAGTAACTATTAATAAGTAATGTTCAGATGTTTTCTAAATACATTTCAGTTTGGGTGGTATTTAATTGAATAGTGTTCAATTCATGCTATGATTTGTTTACAATCCCATCGGAAATTTAAGTATCAATTCACTTTATCAAAAAAATTAACGCTTCGAGACACAACATTTAATCCCAAATTTGTTGATGATAAAAATAAAAAATCACGTAATGGTCTTCCATCCAATTTGCCGGATTCAGATTCACAATCAATTTATGAATCATGGCGTAAATAGAACATTTTCAACAATTCCGTAGAGTCTTTGTCAAAAATATACAATACCTCATCCCTTCACCTTCATTGACTGATACTCCTAACGTCAATAGTTGAATTTAGCAAGTACTTGATATTGGCACTTGTCTTCAAATACATTTGAAAGTATGTACATATGAACATATCGAAAGATTTTCACAAACTTTTTTTATTTCACTAGATGAAAAAACTGTCAACTTAGATTTTCAAATAGGAGATTTCCAACCGTTGCGTTGAGACGAAATTTATAGTGAGATGAAAATTATGTCTACAAATGATAATATAAAAGTAAAATTCTTCATTCGTATAGTTAAACTGAGTGACACCATTCGTTTCAAAAATAAGAGATTATATATAAAATATCTTCAGAATACTGTAAGATTCATTTCAAATGAAAAAAGGGTTTGTTTCTGTTTAAAAACATGGATTATGTCCAATTATTTTTAAGTTTTAAAAATTGGCGGAGGTAAAGGTGTTGCAATATATTGGCGAAAGCTCAACTGAAGCACAAAGTTTGGCGGAAGGATTTTAATCGTGATATTTCAAATAATTAACTAAGGTCAATTAACGAAGAAATACTTTTCGAAATTTGAAATGTCTTAATCATAACTTTGTACTTTTACTACTTTCCAGTGAAGGAAGTGTACTTGTGGACTATCTAGTAGAACTGAATGACTTGGGCAGGAGAATAGACACGCAAGAAATGAAAAAATTATTCCATGAATCTTTGGATGATGCCATGTTGAGCCTTGTAGGTTCCAACAGAGAAGGAAAGTCTCTCAATGAATCGTGGAAATCGGAAGGAAAGTTACCACTAGGAAACTTCATCGTCGACCCCGAGTACACGGATTTCTTAGGTATGTGAAAATGGACAGGAAATGAATGTATCTTTATTACTATTTATGGGTTGGTGAGGGTAATTGATATGACAACCACTTTCCAGAAATATTTATTATTTGAATAGAACTGCCGGGACTCAATGAAAATCCATATTAAAACTCATGCATTCATGCAATAAAATTCAAGAGTAAATACACGATGCAAAAAGTAACTAACTGAAAAACTTCACACACTTCGAAACACAGGAGTATACATAGCATATTGCGGATACATATAATTTGAAAAATGCAACGAAGTAAATGATTCCAGCCAAAATATATCTGATTTTTCTGAATTATCTGAAATATATGTTATTCCCTCAAAAACCCAATATGACCTTCAAGACAATAAATAGTATTTAGAAGATAAGATAAACTTCAGCTAATTTTTGTGAATCGCCAATTCGAGTGTGTTTACTGATTTGACTAACATTACGAGAGTCGAAAAGAAGGTGAGACAAAACATTTCTCACTAAACTTCTGGAAGTTATACGCCATGGTAAAATATCACTTGAGTTATTAACTTTCAGTAGAAAAAAACGATAAATATAATGATAAGGAGAATAGTTGGAAATTTTAGCATAGCTTCAAAAGAAGCATGCATACTCTTCAAAGTTATATTCAAAAAAAAAGATAATATTGCATAAGCTCACACAGTGCCTCGAAACATGAGAATCCCTGATTGGTTTTTTTCTGAAAAGCAGACTGCCACAATCCGAAAATTTTTTTCTCTGGTGCGGAAATCCTATGCAGCTACGCAGCTACGAGACCTTTATTAATAAAGTGTATTACCCATTTTACATGATTTTGGCTGATGAGCTCGAATACACGAAATATTCAAGGGGCGTTTTCCTAACGGCGTGACTGAAGTCTTTACGCTACAAACTTCGTGCCTCATGGTTGGAGAAACCACTTCAGAAACAAATAAAACTGTTTTCCTAGCGACGCGAAGTGCGACTATTTGCAAACCACGCAGTAAGCAGCGCGCTGCGTGATTGGGGTGTTCTACTTCGAGAGCTTCAAACTCACCATTGTTGAAATCTTGTTGGTATAAAATTTGAAGAAAAATCAAAATTTAATTTTTTTTTAAATATATTAGTGTGATATATTCTCGATTTTTTCCTCAACACTGTGGACTCTGATCGGAAAAGTACTTAGTTTCAAATAATGATCCCATTGACTGCTGAAACTAAAATAAAAATAAAAAATTTTTAATTGATCTAGAAACTTCATGAAAATCCATATCAAGAGTTACTAATTGTGATTATCACCAAGACAGGTTTTCAAAACCGCGAAACGTATTTCGCTATGCAATACTTTCTAGTCTTACTGGGGGAAGCTTCTGTATAGCACGTGTCATGGTTTTGTAAACTATTGTACTGAAAATCATAGTAAACGAAAGTTGAAGCAATCTTGTTTCTCTTATCCAGATTATCGTCAGTCAACTGTCTCTGGTTTGTAGTTATTGGACGTTACCAAATGCATTTTCAGTAACCTACGAATAAGAAAATGGAAATCATTCTCACGACTTCGGTCTACACGAATTTCGAGTTCAAAATAGTGGAACTGTAACAATGTCGATATCTTCATTAATGTCTTCTTCATCTTCTTCAGCCAATAGCATGAAACCAACACACTTTTCTATGATTCATGGTTGTAACCAATAAAAACATTAAAATGTTTCGAATGAACAAGTATATGAGTCCATATGATTAATCGGTTGATTTAGCGATGATCTGGTATGATCCCATACCAGACAGCATTATTTCGACCCGCCAAGGTCTCATCAGTGGTAGTATGATGAACCACTCAACAGTACCAAAAATGACAAGCATGAGTATGGAGAGGTTGCATCAACAGAAGGTTCAATTCTTGAATATCAAAGATATATGTGGTTTTCCAAGGCGGTCAGTTGCAACGCCAAGCTTCGACATCGACCACCGAACAAGATTCATCCCTTCACTTCAATTTCAAAGCGAAATATGTGTGGTAGCAAATCAGACAGAGCTGTTTCGAACCGCCAAGGTCCCATCTTATCTGTGACATTCGAGAATGAAGTCCTGTGTCGATCCCATAGATGACGTGTACATAGGGGGAATGCCATTACCTGGCAACACAATGTACTTTATATAACCACGTATCCCACAACGCGATTTCTGAAGTTGGGGAAAAATGTATTATCCATATACGTTTCCAGTAACCGAACAACGTTATAGTTAATATTTCTTCAGCACTAATGGCATCTTTCATGTCTGTATTTTGTTTCGAAATTGGCGATCCCACTAACTCAACTACGAATATTCATCCATTCATAGGTTATTCCTCCAGTATATGGGTTCTCTGGTGTGTATTTCGTAAAGTAAATTCATGTGTGGTATCATATTATTGATTTCATCCGCAACCAAATATATTATTGCTTTTTTTTCGAAAAGGTTGGTGCTTTGACGGACAGTGTGTAAAAGCCAAATGGAATAAATTCATTATTTCGGTTACTGTACATATTAAAAAAAATCCCGAAACACGTCAGATTTAAATTATGATTTGACAATCTTCAACGCAAAAATGCCACCCCTACCTTCAACCTCCTTCAAATATCAGGTATAACCCCTAATTTTTTAAAAGTCAAGTATAGGTTTGTGATATATCGTTTGAAAGGTCTCTTCATTCTCTATTTGAAAAAGGTATCGCATCGCTTTTGAGTTTATTGCAACAATTAAGATAAATTAAATAAAAATCATGTAGTTACCGAAATTCGATAAAATACACTCAAAAACTAAAATGTAATGCAAAACTTAATGAAATACAGAATATGAAAAAGAACTATGGATGTTAACGAAGTAGATGTTCAAAATGTTCACCGCAAACGTTTTGGCATCATCCTAATATCTAATAATACTGTCTTCTAACTTTATTTAACATATGAGGCGTGACCGACCTAATCGCAAGCGTTATTCGTTCTTTTAGGTCATTCAAATCTGAAGGTTTGATTTTGTATACATTGCTATTTTCATATTCCCATAAAATGATGAAAGATCAGGTGATCGCGCTAGCCATTCAATCGATCATCGCCTCTCTATCCATCGATTGGGAAATGTTTCGAGGTATTGCCGGACATTAACTTGGTAATGTGGTGGTGCTTTATACTGCTGAAACCATATCATATTCACTGGAACACGAGGGTTTGCAGGATATAAATTTGCTAAACTTGGAAACTTGACATCATTTTGAAGTAGTGCCAAATAATTATCGCCATTCAAGTTGCCCTCTATGAAAAAGGGACCAATGATATAGTTTCCTACAATCCCTGCCCAAACATTAACTTTTTAAGGGTAGTGTGTGTGTGTTTTTCTCTCATTCAGTGAGGATTTTCCGTTGACCAGGCAATTTTGCCGATTAGCATGACCGTTAAGAGACAAAGTACATTCATCAGAAAACATAACGTCTTCTAATTGGATGCTCACAAAAATAAGTTCTTGTATCAAATCTTTTTTAATAAGCTCCTTTAATAAGAGTAGGGATGCATTTTATTCTCTTTTAATATGTTTACTATCGATGTATGGCTAACACTGAAAGTAGTGGATGCCTATCTACTCGATGTATGTGGGTTTTCCTCAACCTCAAATATCACATCTAAATTGAATTCATCACTCATTGCATTGGCAGCTGCTTTTTATATCTGTCCCACATGACTAAGCTCGCGAAACTGCTTCTCTATTTTTCTTATTGTTCCTTGAGATATGGGCGGTGAATTAGGAAATTCTCATGAAATAGGCGAGCTACTTCCTGTTGTGTTCAGGTTTTATCTCCGTAACCAATCATTTGTGAAACTATTATTTTATGCATTTCCGTTAATCTAACCATTTGTCAGACTTGAAGTTAACGAACTTTAAATTTAAATTAAAATACTGACAACTAATGTTATAACATACAAAACAAGTTAACAAAGCGTTTTAAACTAACGTTGCCACGGAAATTATTTACAGTTTATATACCATCTAAAAAGAACATTGTTATGGTTTTTGCTTACTTCCTTATTATTAATACCTCAATATGAAATAAGTTCTGAGTATATTGCAATGAGTTGTGAGTGTATTTTATCGAATTTCGGTAACCACATGGTTTTAATTTATTTTATCTTAATTGTTGCAATAAACTTAAAAGCGATAATATTTTTGAATACAGAATGAAGAGACCTTTCAAACGATATATCACAGACCTATACTTCCCATTTGAAAAATTGGGGATTGTACCTGTCATTCGATGGGGGTTGAAGATAGGGGTAGCATTTTCCCGTTTGAAGTATGTCAAATTATAATTTAAATTCGACGTGTTTCGGGATTTTATTAAAATATGTACCGTAACCAAAATAATGAGTTTATTCCATTTGGCTTTTACACACTGTACACTTAACTAGTTGTATTACCGATTGCTTGGAATCTTTGCATGTATGTGTGTAAAATGTTCTATGATCTGTCTTTACGATTTACAGTACAATCTATTATACGATCGGTAGTACAACAGACTGCATCATCTATGAGCCCTTCTGGACATATTTGAAAATGTAAATATTTAAAGTAAAACTGCATCATAATAAATTTTGCCGACTGTGATTGGTTTCAACAGGAGTCATTTAATTTTTTTCAAACAGTCATAGAATAATTGTTTTTCTATCATTTGAATGTTTCACAGTGTTACCGAAAACGTCTTACCCTACCGTTGGATTTGCCGAAAACGACGTTCTTTTGCCGCAATGGGCAATAGCTGTGATAGTAATTGGTCTAGCTTCCCTTCTGTTCGTCATCATCTTTGGAGTAACGGTGGTAAGGATAATATGTTTAATTACTATCTATAGCTCATTCTTTCAGTCACACAGAGTTCAGAGGTCCAATGCGATCACTATTAGGAATAATAAAATCATTTGTTCTTCTTTTCAGTTGGTTAACCGTCAGAAGAACTCGAAAAAGAAGAATCCCACACCGCTCACTGAAGATATGCTCAATGAACTGAATAAAAATCACATGGGAGGTTTAGATAATTATGGAGCAGATGATCTTTATAACATGGACGACGCCTGGAATGACCGAGAGTATGAACAAAAACCACCAAAAAAGGCAAGTCTTTCATATGTTTCTCCCCCAAACTTTTACTTTTACTACCTATTCATCAAATGATCCTCGAAATAACCTTAATTGAAATATTTACCAACTACCACTTTCATAATTAGAAAACAAATGAGGCAAATGAAAACTTTTTCATTTCTATTTGTTCATCGAGCATTTGCTCCAAATTTTTGAAACTATAGATTTCTAAGCTCTCCAAAAGATTATGTAATAATGTAATATGTAATAATAGTTGAACTCATGCGCCCCTAGCAAAGGATGGTTTGCAAATATTGAAAATGTCCTAATAAAAAAACGTATATTCTGTTATTCTTCAGGAGAAAGTTCTCTTCGTTTGACCAATATAAAGTTTGGGACAAGAACCACAAGTTAACTTGTATCCATCCGACAATACAGTTTTGTCTTTGTTTTTGATTAATTGATGATATTATTTGGTCCGTAAGCTACGTCCTAATCTTCATTGGCGGAATTACCCAAGTATATCAATATCCTATGACGCTTACTACGGTTTCTAAAAATTAGATGCAACTCGTAATCGTTGACAGCAATTCGTTTGATGCAACTCAGTTCTTTTCACAAATTGTTTTTTGATAATGGAATATCCAATAGTCTGTGACGCATATCATTGATTGCTGATATTTTATGCTGAAAAATTAAGTATAAATTACATATGTATATTAAAAAAGCAATTTTCAAAAAGACCTAACTTGCATTCAAGAAATTCTATCAATAACGTTATCAAGATGTGACCCCCATTCTACCTTGAAAACTACGGAAACAAGCTATGAACCAGGTTTATCCAATTTTACAAAACGATAGTAAGCGTCATAGTCAATACACTTTCCTACTTTAGTTATCCCATCAATAATATGACTCGTTTAACAATAATCTGAGCAAATTTATTGAAAAACAGCACTCAGGAGAAATTATTGGCAATCAGCGAACAAGTGTTTCTGGCTATTGGCCTCATCAGCGCGTTGTAGCTAAGCACAGGGATGGGCAACACTTGGTTGCCAAAAACGGGAAAACAGTACAACATCACCATGGAGGCAGCTACAGCTATCTACGTGACTTCCGAGTTCAGGATATGAATATAAAAGAGAAGGTGTTATCGGTTTGCTAATAATTTTTCTTGAGCGCTGTTCTGAATAATCTTTTCCTTTTTGAATTGAATCATAGACACTCCTGTTGGTGACTCCATCCGTTTGTGCTGTTTTCCCGTTTTTGGCAACCAAATGTTGCCCATCCCTGCACTTGGCTATACCGCGCTGATGAGGTCAATAGCCAGATACACGAGTGCGCGGTTTGCCAATAATTTTTCTTGAGGGCTTGCAACATATATGTTGGTTTTCACAAACCAACGTAAACGTACATTGTACGGAAAGAGGCTGCAAATAACTTGAGTTCTACCTAGAAAATCATCATGACACTGAGGAGAACGACTAAGTTGTGTCTAAATGAAAATTTTCAGTTTAATACCCCTGTAAGGTTTTTGATTAATAATTTTTGTTTTACAGAGATCCAATGGTTCCCTTCACGACAACAGCATGTCAAACCTTTACGACAGCTGGAGATCCGAATGGAACGGTTACTACTACAACGCCTACTATGGTAATAATCCTGGAAGTAGCCACGGTGGTTACAACGGAAGGCGAAGATCCGATTACGACACAAACTTCTAAAAATATCACAGGGTTTTAATATTTAGTGGCAGCCAAAATGTAACTGGATTGATTGTTTTTTGTCGTTTCATATTGAAAAATATTTATCGAACATAACTTTACTAGAACTCCTGCACGAAAGTATTTACTAAGTTGAACCATTATAAATCAAACAGGATTTATCAATTTTTTAGTCTACCACTACTGCTTTAAAATACTTGTTGGAGGCACCGGTTTCAATTATTTTGGAAACATCGACCATTTTCTCTATAATGAATATAGATACAAATTTAACAATAGCATAACTTTCTGCGAAAATCATATCTGATAGACACTACAAAAGACAAAAATATTCCAATTTATATAACATTTGATTAATTGTATTGACAAACAGAAAATGGTACACGATATTTAAATAATTATTTTTGAAATTAATAATAAGGGAAAATATATGCCATATTACGATAGTACACTTTTATTAGAAAATGGGATAGTAGAACACTGCGATATGAATGTGTAGAGCAATGAAAGATATTACATATGCAGTATCAATTTGTGCATATGATATATCTAATGAAATAGAACGCCGTAACTACTGCTCTAACTGCTTAATGAAGGACTAATTTCAGTTTTGAAATTCACCAAAAACTAACCCCGTTTTATGATTTTGGTCAATTTCATAAAATGTGTGAGGACTTTTATTGATTTCTTTGTAAATACTATATTTCATTTTCCAGTTGTAAAATATTAGACAGGCATTAGCAATCTGAGGCTAAAATTTATAATTACAACATAAAAATTACTCACTCTTAAATATGAAATGCCCACGGTGTATTAGTTATGGAGACAACTATTTGTATAGCATAAAAGTATTGAAACCATAGAAAAATCTCAGATAAAAACATTAAACTGTCAAGAATTGAAATAAGTCATCAATCGATCTCAAAATCTAATAAATTGCGACTCACGTTTGTTTTGCTATCTCTCATTGATGTACAGAGTGTGAGCTATCATTCAAACGCGATTAAACACAACCATCAAGTGTATTGTTTTCGTTTTTTTTTTGTAGAGGAGAAGATTCTACACAAAAGTATGTATTTCATTGCTTATTTTATTGATGATGCATGTGTAATCTTCCGTTGTCTCAACCGTGAATTGTGACGCGTCAAAACATACAACTGTAACTCAAACTCATTGATATAAAGTCAATAGAAAAAAATATTGAGTGCAGGAGTTCTAGCTTCAACTTTTTTCACCTATTATAATCAGTGGATGTATTTTAAGATTCTGAGGCATTAATTGTATATGCGTAATATTTCTTATGATATTCAAACGTAAAATACTATTTGTTAGGAGTCGCAGATGATTTACAATGCTACAATCTTCATCAACCCCCAAAAGTAGTCAATAGGTGTTGCTCAATTTTTTACGTCCGCCTGCCCCCTGCTCTACCATAATAAAAAAGGTGAAGCATCTAGGTGTCAATAATAACTGCAATTTTGGGGCGGTATTGATTATACATCATAACTGTGGAGATTGCTTTTAAGAGAAAATCGGTCAATTCAGTTCAGATCTTGAACCAAAAAAGTAGATACCTCCACAGATAAGTTGTAAAACAACCTCAAAGAGAAGTTGAAAAAGTGGGAAAGTTCGAGAAGAACCAACCAAAAATAGAGTTTCTTTATTTTGAATAAGTCGAATAATTTCATATGAAAAATCTCATCTTTTGAAAATTAAAATATTTAAAGTTTTCATACACAAATCGGAGAACAAGAAGCTCAATATCATTTCTCATCCATGTTACTCATACAAAGCAAACCAACTACCTTGCACAGAAAGGCTGTCACCTAAACACTAGGAGTTCCGTTTGACGTTTATTTGATAGCTATTCCAAATGTTACAGAGTTTAATAGGTTTGACAAGATTCCCATTGTTTGAGAGAAGAAAGGAAAGTTATAAAGGAAGAGTCATCTTTTACGAGTTTTTGAACATAAAGTCGAAATGATGTTTGCTCAATAAAAAAATAAAATTGAATAATGTGGACGACTTTCATAATGTTGAATTGAATATAGGTGAGATTGGTACCTGATGTTGGATCAACGTTGACGAAACGAGCAATAGATACTGTCTCTACTTTCTTTGTGCATTATGGAAAGTTACACCAGATAATTCAACAACTGTTTTTGATATACTCAACCAGAAAACCTACAAAATAAATGACATACTATAATTTTCAAATTTATGAAAGTTTATGTTATCTTAGTAGCATGTTGAATATGGGGCGTTCAATCAAAATTCAAATCAGCTCTGTTCAAATGTAAGTATATTTATAAACAACGGTGAAAATTCCTTCAAATTATGTTTTCCACAATTTGAAAGTGGTCCACAATTTGAACACGATTTAACTTTGGATTAATAACTTATCCAAATCCTAGCGTCACTCGTGGTTATCTTATGAACATTCAGAAAAATACGTCTAAAACCATAATTATTCGTAGTTACAATAATAATCCAATCGACTTACATCATGATTAATTGTCAATAATAATACTGAAATTCAAATTTCCACCTCTTGTACAACAAATGAAAAATTTCAGCTGAGAGAAGTTGCAATCCATTCATCTAATATGTAGGAGTAAGTTTCTGGCAGGTCTCATTATTGGTCATTTCCTTTTTTTTTTTTCTATAAACAAAATGAAGTTTTTTCGGGTTTTTGGCTTTCTACTTCTCCACCTTAATAAAAAAAATGTGGGAAACTTCCAAAATTGGAAAAGTAGGAAGCAAAAACCTTTCCCTAAAACTAATCTCCCCTAAAAATAACCCCTTTCTGTTTAATCTTTTTTTTTTTAATTACAAACAGATTTCACACCTTCATTGGGGGTTATCTTCACCTTGCAGTCAAAATCTTCTAAAACTGAGACATATGCTTGTTCCCTATTAGAAAAGATCTCGGAACTTTATCTCTAAAATCAGTAAACGTTTAGGTATATGAGTGGTAATATTATGAGTGATAATGAGCATTTCGGGTCATACTTATCCTTATACAGGAGAAAACAAGATTGTCGTATAATACTCCCCACTTGATTGCCCTTCTTGTTCTTAGATTCGATATGAGAATTCGTGACTGACAAAATATTTTCTCCTTTTTTATGTTCAGCTGTTCTGGAATGTATTGACCAATGAAGTATGATAAGGTATCCAGAGTAGGAAATTTAGTATAAGGAGTTATTGAGTTCGATATTAAGGGACCTCAAGTATTTTCCTTCGACAACGTTTTTTTAAATGGAGACGTTGTTGTTTTATCGAATTCATAATCTGCGTTCAACTTTCATTCTTGAAAAAATCTCACTAATAATCAACATAACGAACAAGTTTAGAGAGTGCCAAATTTTTTGTTTAAATTGAAATGAAAACCGGGTGTTTTTCGTCGTCATAGTTAGCTTCATAATATCAATCCCACATCATCAAGCCATTTCTTATCCATATTACCAATTGAGTAAAAATTACAGGGCGGCAAAGCATTCTCAAATAATGATTTGAGATGTTTTAGGTAATGTGAGGTTAGTACAACCTATATTTTTATTTCAAGATATCACAAAATTGCATTATGAAAAAAAACCTTTACAATGAACCTAATTTTCAGGTAGAATCGATTTTCTAACTTTAAAATATGCAGTGTCGTGCACTAAGATATTTTGTTTTCAGTTGAAAATTAAGACAAAAAAACGCTGTATTCGACTGATGCTTATTAAAGTAGAAAGAAAGTGATAATTTCAACACAGTGCCAAAAAATGCTCAATCATGTTTTCGTAATTGCTCTTTTTTGAGATATTTTCAGAATGAGGGTTACACATTAATAAGCGATATAGGTATAAATGGCTGTACGACAAATACAGGTTAAGTCTGACCAGGTTTTCTAGTCAAGCAGCCTGCTATCAGCGTCTCTCGTTGTATAGTATTCCGGCTGTGAATCCACTTATCAAGACTTCTAATGTAAAAACTGGATGAACAAATGTTATACTTGATAAACTTATCTCTTTTCTTTGCCAGACAAATTGAAATGACTAACAGAGCAAAATCGACAAAGGATTCCTCTTCAATTATTTTTCGTTCAATAAGAATTACTTGGAATTTGGTCATTACAAAGTCGGTTTGTCTAGTACTTATATGAGAAAATATACACAGTTTATAGACCACTATGTTTATTACCCTCATTTGTGAAAGCACTCATTCAGAAAAATGTTTAATTGAGGCCTGAACATTCCATTCGCCAATCGTTTGAGTATTTGATAAGAATGAATATGATTTAAAAACTAAAAATGTTTTGTTGTTCAAAAATATATTTCGAAACTTCTCATGAGAGCAAACTCATTTTAATTAGAGTTTCAACTCAAATTCTCAATCAATTAGGGAATGGCATATATATGGCTTGATGTTTAAACTTAGGCATTCAGTGTAGTTACGAAATAATTAATGTTAAATGTGTACATATATGTAAATATACCATGAAATTATGTCTATTTTCCCATTAAGTGAGGTTTATATTAAATTTTACCTTTCACTGTTTATAAATTAAATTATTCTAAATGTAAGTTATGTATGTATAGGGTGTTAATATAATTAAGGAAGTAAATATCTCTTTTGTGTGTTAGCCCCGTTCACCTTCAACCAACAGAATAAAAATACAATGGTTTCAGGTGAAAATCTCTTAGAGTAAAAGTAATATGGAAAAAAATCATCTTTGACAACCTTAATAAAAATAAATGTGGAGATGAAAGTATGATTTTTTCAACAGAGCATAGTTTTTGCAACTGCACTGATAAATCCAAAAATGGTTTCATGGCTTTTTTTCAATTATAACCTGAACTACAAAATAAATATCAAAAAAAAATTAGCATATAAAACATTGAAAGTTCACAATTTTTTAAGTATTGAAAACCTTCAAACAAGATAATAGCTAATAAAGTAAAATATTATAGAACATAATCATTGGCATGGGTTTTTAAAAACAGGAAAAGAAATGAGTTATTGTTGAAAAATGACATCTAAGTTTCAGCAGTGGATAACTTCAATCATACAGTTTTATGAAAACCAGATTTAAAAAACTTCAAAAAAAATCTATTTTTGAATAGAACACATATTCAATGTATGAGAATATGTAATATAATAAATATGAATGATTTCCGGGTTATATATACAGCGTGACTCACGGTCGATGGTAGGTTAGACGTTTCTGGAAAATACAAAACATGATTTTTCTGAAAATTTCACCTCTCATATTTCCTTACCTGTTCTATCGATCTAAAATATTTTCAGTATTGCGGCGTTGTTACTTCCATCAAAAAGTCCTAGCAATTATATTTTTTTAAATGGAACACCCCGTATATTAATACATTTTTGGAATCGTTCTAGTATTTTAATACTTTTTTGTTAATAATGTCCTATACCTATCTCTATCTGTTTTCGAGATAAAAAATAAATTGTGCTAAATATGGTCCAAAACATAGCCTTAATTGAAATTAAGTACATCAGTACTCTCAATTCATGAAAAGTTGATATTTTGATGATAGTTTGGACAAACTCGAAATATTCAAATAACACCAAGAAATCGACTCCATATCATACAGGGCGTGCTAAAATTACTATTATTTCCATTG